>REGM01000064.1:1193142-1242274 GCA_004194415.1 Aurelia aurita
TAAAATGCCAAAATGTTCATGTTAAATTAAGAAACTTTTAGTACTATGGCCTGATCCAAGTTTCTTATAAAAAAAACGTGTACATGAAAAAAATTTCTTAGAAAATGTGTTTTCGTGCTAAATAGGGTTTTTACTGCATCTCGTTTCTGTGAGGTGATAGCTAAGGATGAGCTTAAACAGAGTCATCTTTTTCACTGTTTCATTATGAGTCCCTGTTAAGCAAGGTCTACTGCAGGGATACAAAGAACTTAGGTGATTAATCTAGGCACATGGGCAAGAAAATTTTGATAAAATTTAAACGGATAAAAATGCTTGGCTCGTCTGCTGATTAATTGATCTTTTGTGGATAAAACGTTATCGTTATTCTCAGCAAACCTGCCTGTGAAAAATTGAGTTTTTGGCAGATGTTGAAGTTCTCACGAAAAACGAGATTTATCAGACCAGTTTTATGATTTCGGTGGCTTTTTGCCAAATTTTGACAGAGAAAAGAAGATTGTGCATTGATTGTTATTGATTATAGCACCATTCCCAAGGAAGTGGCAGTAGATTGAAATTTTCCAGCATCAACAAACGCAAAAAATCATACAGGAAACTGACCAAATTTACCGGGTTGAGTGACTCATCGAACTATTCTCTCAGTTTGTTGTTATGGTCATTATACGGAAGGTCTTTGCTAAAGAAAAGAGAGCAAATATTATGGCATCAACAGCACTTAACGATACAGAGCTGGACATCAATTTGAAGCCAATTAACCGAGGGGTCTATCACTTACTAAAATTTTTTTTTTCAAGATCCCTAAGAAATTCATAAAATCCTATTGTTTTCAAAAATTTCGTACGCTTTTCGAAAGAGTGACACACTTCTCGCAATTAACAACAGAAGCAAAGAGAGCACCACACTTGTTTATTTGTTTTTTTCTACCTTACATCGTTAAGTAGTTTTTAGACACACTGAGAAGTTGAGTTTATCCAACATTACGGGTCTATAAGCTGCATTTTGCATCTCTAATGTTAGTTTGAGAAATGTTTCTTAAAGTCCGTGTTTCAGCACTAAGGGTTTCTTTAGCTGATTCTTTAAAACAGTAGGCATTCGGTTCAAAATGCTTCCTATCTCTCCAAACTTTTCTACTTTCAAAACGAGGATTTCTGGCAGATTTCGCAGTGATTCTTCTTGCTTTTGGCACAATTCTGCCGACTGTCATAATTGTTTGACTGAGGCCACCGAGTCTACCGGTCTTCGAAAAAAGTAGGAAAGTTTGAAAACACACTGAGCCATACTTTTAAAGGGACATTGCAATTCTTGACTGACAGCCGCAATTTTGCAATTTTTGCCGGCATTCAAATGTTGCATTCATTTGTGACAGTGTGCATTCATTTGTGAAATCTAAGGCCAAGTAAGATGGTTAAGACAATCATCGGTGCATTTCCACAGTATGCTTCAAAACCAGGCAGCACTCAAAACAACCATATTTGCCAATTCATACCTATTAAAAAGATGAGCAATAAATTGCAACATAATTTGTTCCTTTTTTGGGACACCCGGTACTGTTTTCAGAATTCAGCAGGCTTGCAATCACCTATGATATACGCCAAGTGACTTGGCTGAAGACAGAGTTTCCTCAGAGGACCGCAAAGGCTTACATCTTGTCATTACGTCTTGTGCAACAACCACAGTAACATCTACATAACTATTTGACAATGCTAGGACGTATATTTTGGTTTCAAATATAGAACCAATCCAAATTTTTGTGCAAAATATACTTTTACTGTGGTAGGTTCGTGACAGATACGACGTGACCAATTTTTTGCCAAGAGATTTTCAAGTCATTGTTTCCTCTTTTGGAAATACCAATATTCATGCCCAGGGTGAAATTGTTATGGTTATGACGTCGTCAAAAACGTTAGCTTTATAAGGTGATAGGCACAGTATACCGGGTGTCAAGCGTATGAGTATAGGTATACTTCAGTTGGTCAAACGTATGTTTAAAGAGCCATTGTCACCAAGGGTCTGAAAATCAAATTTGGCCTAAGCAGAAAATATGGATCCACGCTGCAGTAGTTGAACTGATAGCAAAGTCAACTAAAGTCCAACTTTTCTATCAGTTCAACTACTGCAGTGTGGATCCATATTTTCTGCTTAGGCCCAATTTGATTTTCAGGCAGTCTGAAATTTCAGCGTGTCCGCAAAGGAGCCTGGGTTTTTAAAGGTAATCGGCAAGGGTTAAAAGGTGTGTTCACGAACAAGGGGCTGGGCAAGAGTGAAAGATGTACTAAAATTGTCAACATTTTCACGTGCACAAGCTACGAAGACAAAGGGTGCGTGGGTTTTTCGTTATTCTATTCATATACGGATGTATTTACCTCTGCCTGTTACAGACCCCGTTTGCGCGATATCGTTGCCATGCCGGCATGAACCCGTACCGGTATGGCTATCGAAATGGTTTTAATCCGGATTAACACCTACCCATGCCGGCATGGTACCGACATCGTGTAATCGGGTGGCCTAAAAACAAAGGATCTCATACCGGTGTCATCTCATGCCGGCATGGTACCGGCATCGTGTAAACGGGGTCTTAATGCAGATCCATATAAGCTAACCTAGATTTTGTTATATTGCAGCGGATTTTGTCGAGTAAGTATAGAGATATTAATGAAGAGAGCTTAAATTTGTCAAAAGTCAAAAGCACTGCTAAAGTGAAACGATATGTATCGCAACTTTCCAAGATCTCTACCTAAGCAAGCACACTTGAATTAAAAGCTAAAATGGCCTTAAAAGCCTATTTTTACCGAAGAGATCCATGACCAAAGAGAGCCTAAACTCCCTAAAAATCAACTCTGCCTGCTAGTTGGAGCTGCCATGACAACATTGTGACTTCATTCCTACATGAGCCTCGCTCCAGATCTGCCTGCGTGTGAGCCTCTCTCCAGATCAGTTACGCAAGATGCAATCAGTAAAAGATGGATTTTATGCCCGTTAATATTTGAGAAATCTTTGACAAGGCATACTTCCTTCAGCTGGATGCCACAGGGGTTTGGAACGGAAAAGAAACTATTTTGCCATCAAAATCTTCTGTAAATTTTGTTTATTCACCTAAATTTTACGCAGAATTTTTCCACCCAAATTAATTTCTTTCTTCCTTTCCTGGCTTTAAATGAGGACCGGTCCCTGGCCAACTGAATTAAGAAAACCTTCAAATGGACCCCAAATCTAAGATAAAAAGCCGGCGTAAATTAAAGTCTTTTCGGACTGTGTGGACACGTAAAATACACGATTCCCCCTCGGGAAATTTAATAGTCAAGTGCAGGTAAATTGTGTTTCCTGTTATGAGTTATGGAAGTGAATCTTGGGCTTTGAAGAAAAATGATGAAAAAAAGATAGATGCTTTTGAAATTTGGGCCTATAGAAGAATTTTGAGAATATCATGGCGTGAAAAGAAAACGAATGCATGGGTGCTAGAGAAATGTAAAAGACCACTCCAGCTGCGAATAAACATCATGAAAAGGAAGATGAGACTGTTTGGGCACATGATGAGAAAGGAAGACAGTTTGGAAAAATTGATTATTGAAGGAAAAGTTAACGGGAATAGGAAGCAAGGAAGGCCACAGACATCGTGGNAAAGACCACTCCAGCTGCGAATAAACATCATGAAAAGGAAGATGAGACTGTTTGGGCACATGATGAGAAAGGAAGACAGTTTGGAAAAATTGATTATTGAAGGAAAAGTTAACGGGAATAGGAAGCAAGGAAGGCCACAGACATCGTGGCTAAGTGACATAGAGAAATGGACTGGGCAGAGTAGAAATGTATTTAGAAGAACGGCGACCAACAGAGAACAGTGGAGAAGTCTGATGGCTAACACGGAGGCACGCATGCGTGCAAACCGATGAAGAGAGAGAGAGCAGGTAACCCAATGTGGAGTTTTTGGAGCAGTGTGCGTTTCTTTTGAATGAAAAAATGTTCTCGCGGTTGTCTTAGATTCCAATACATCACTATTTCAGATAGAATCTTGAACATACGAATGTTGTCATCGGCGGATTATTGTGGAAATTTGAGAATTTTCGTTTTTTATTTCAAAATATTTAAATTGGCCCTTGACAACGAAGAGAGTGGATGATTTCATTTAAAGGCAGGAGAAATATTAGTTATTTTTGAAGCGAATGTTAGTGTTGACTTACTAGTTAATTGCTTTGTTGTCGAATTTGTGGATTGATGCGGAGTTGCGGAACCCCCGTGCTTGAGCAATCAGAAAAGTGGTCACATGACTAAGAGAATTGACTTTAGACAGCAGTTCACTTGTCAATGCTCGGTATTTAGAAGTCCGCGTGTTTTAACGAAGACAGAAAACGCAGAACACCAACACGACAAGATTGAAATATGGTTGTGAAAGTCGTATCGGATAGTGACTCTGATCAGGAAATGGCTTCACTAAAGGGAGAGCACATTGAAAAAACTGGCAAAGATGCAGTGGCTGGCTCGCCGAATGAAAAGGCTCTGCTTGAATTGATGGAGCAAACTGGCTACCCCATGACACAAAACAACGGTCAAAGACGTTATGGGCCACCGTTGAACTTCGTTGGGTCGACTCCCACTCGAGGAAGTGAAGTCTTCGTTGGCAAATTACCCCGAGATTGTTTCGAAGATGAACTCGTTCCTGTTTTCGAATCTGTCGGTAAAATTTACGAGATGCGACTTATGATGGATTTCAATGGACAGAATCGTGGCTATGCATTCGTCGTGTATTTTTCGAAAAAAGACGCGCAAAAAGCTGTTCGAACCTTGAATAATCATGAAATTAGAAAAGGCAGATTGTTAGGGGTATGCCAGTCTGTTGATAATTGTCGTTTATTTGTTGGTGGCATCCCAAAGAAAGTCAAAAGAGACGAAATTCTAGAAGAAATATCTAAAGTTACAGACCATGTTATTGATGTCATTGTGTACCCTTCTGCGAACGACAAATCGAAGAATCGCGGTTTCGCCTTCGTTGAGTTTGAGAGTCACAGAGCTGCAGCTATGGCCAGGAGAAAATTAATGAGTGGACGGATACAGCTATGGGGACACCCAATTGCTGTCGACTGGGCAGAGCCTGAACAAGATGTGGATGAGGAGATCATGGAGCAGGTATATTTATTCACGCTTCCTACGACTTGATGGTGGCCTAGTAAGCCTAACCTAACCTATTTTGCACTCCATGCGCCCTAACATGTCGCCTTTACTGAGTGATGCTTGGGTTAATAAACCATAGGAACTTGATGTGTTAACGATCTCGCGCTGTGCTCTCCTTTCACCATGCTTCTTCATGTTGTGTTAGCTTATGTTACATTTCAAAACAAAGCCCGCTTGCTAGGCCCATCTTTCGCAAGTTTGCGCGTTATTTGACCCCGAATTTCCTGTTTTGGAAACGGGGAAGTGTTTCTATGTTTTCAAGATATTAAGTTATCATAAAGTATTTCGCGGTATTTCTTATTGATATTATGAATAACATAATCGGTGGGTGATGTTGTGAAAATCGCTCCTCTTCCGTGTACAAAGGTCAGTTTAGGGAAACATGCGATACAAGCTGCGCGAGTGCGAGTGAGCTAAATTCGCGTAACATTTCCAAACCAGAGGACTTTGATTTTTTCTCTGCTCCCAAGAAAACTTTTGAGAAATCAGAGAAATTAGGGGAATCCATGGTTCACTCCTTCATAATAGCAACAATTGACTTTGAAACCAATTTTGTACATTTAGGCCTTCTTGCTGAAAATCCCTTCCCCCAATCTTCCCTTCTACGGAAGAAACCCCGTACCTCTCTTGGCCTCTCATGCCATGCAAATTTTCTTTGAATCTGTCCCCTTGCATAAAAATGTGAGTGATTCCCTTCAGCTCAGCTGATCACATACATCTGGAGCAGAACCACCAGGAAAGGCAAAGAGGTGTTCTAAAATCCAGAACAAGGGACAAAATTTCTTTCCAATCATCGGCGTTCCCAAGCCAAGACGAGGAAGTGCCACATCTTGGAATTTCGGTGTATTTTGACATGTTAGATTTAATTCATGTATATTCCAGGAGTCTCCCATTTGCCAAACTCTCTCTAGAGTCTTCAGCTGTCTCTCTTTCTAATTTGATTACCTATTGGAACATCTGTTCCTTATTTCCGTGAATTCAAATACCCCTCTGTCATGGCCTGAGAACATATTTCCCAAGCTCTAAGATCTTACTGCATTGAAGGAAAGAGCTAAAACTCTAAATGCAAACTAATTTTATCAGAGATTTGTAAAAAATGTTACCCGTTTACAAAAGAAAATAAGAATTTGGTCTTGTACTGAAAGTTTCTTGAAATTTCGTCTTTGAGTACTGAAAGTTTCTTAAGGGGTTCTTAGATGTTTCCTCAAATGCTCGATGTGTACATTGTTAGGTGATCATTTGCATGTCTTCCTGAACATTTAATAACGAATTATATTAACCCATGATGCCTCTTTCTAGAGGGATTACTCAGTAGAGAAATAAGCGAAAAAATGCTTTGGTTTTCGAAGATGAAATGGAAAGTGTTTCTTAATATTTTCATCCAGTCCAAAGTTTCTTAACAATGTTGGTTTCTGTATCACGAGGTTTTGCTAAAGGCTTAGTACAAATGNCCTCAAATGCTCGATGTGTACATTGTTAGGTGATCATTTGCATGTCTTCCTGAACATTTAATAACGAATTATATTAACCCATGATGCCTCTTTCTAGAGGGATTACTCAGTAGAGAAATAAGCGAAAAAATGCTTTGGTTTTCGAAGATGAAATGGAAAGTGTTTCTTAATATTTTCATCCAGTCCAAAGTTTCTTAACAATGTTGGTTTCTGTATCACGAGGTTTTGCTAAAGGCTTAGTACAAATGTTGACCTGAAAGAACTGTTCTGCAAATGTGACGACATCTCTAAAGTATGGAAAAACCTTAGAAGAAACAGTCTCATGGAAACAATTTACTTGTTTTCATTAATTTCTTCATCTGAGCTAATTAAATGATTAAACTTTTTTGAGACAAGTAGTTATCAAAGATAACATCATTACGATCTCAAAACAAACCATTGTACGCGTGTAGTTTTTTTGTGAAGAAGAAAACTCGAAAGGGTTCCGTTTTTGCGCAAGACACAAACTCTAAAAGAGCCCGAGACGTAGTAAGGAAAGTGGGCTATAAATTGCATTTGTGATCAACTTGGTCGCCGAAATTCGATTGTGGTGCTTTCTCATATAAACGTACAGAGAAGTCGGTATGGTATGAATTTTCATTTGGTCACAGACGGGGGATTCTCTGCATAGATTCCCTCTGGAAAACTATGATCCCAATCTGAGGTAGAGTAAACCCTTTATAAAGTAGGCATTTAACCGTTTGCTAAAGTGAGGCGTCCAAACCATCAGCTGATAGTCGAAATTTCCAGCCACTGGGTCCTGTCATTGAACTCACAAGCTGGAGCTCTATTACTCCTCTTTTAACCCAGTCTCCCTGTAAGGTAAGCCAACCCGTCAAATGGGACATGAAATTGTCAAGGATCGTTTTGATTTGGCGGAAGTTTGCTTTTAGAACGTTTTGCTTCAAAAGGCAATAAACTTTCAAGTTATATTTCTTCAAAAGCTTGCACCGAGCTAAAAACAGTGTTTGGGATCCTCTCCCTCGCTCGCTTGATGAGCACTCTAATTTTGCATGCTCTCAATTAGAATGTATGCCCATCTTCCAAATGGGGCATGAATTGTCAAGAGTTGTTTTGGCCCATAGTTTTGTTGCTCCTAGCTTCAAAAAGCAATTAAATCTCATGTTTATTGCTTCAAAAGTTTTCACGAAGCTGCCTGCACACCTAGCAGTGTTGGGGTCAGTCTCTTTCGATCCCTTGATTAGTACTCTAATTTTGCATGCCCTCATAAGTAGAATAGCGTCCATCAAATTGCAGTTTATTGAACTCTGACCGAGAGGCCTACATACTCCAAAATCCATATTTGCAATTCGTACCTGCAGATCTATTAATGAAAACAAATAAACAGAGCAATCAGGCCTCTGCAATTTGTCGTGTTTACGTTCTTGTTAAAAAGCGATGTCTTTCCTTTCTTTGCTTATGTAAGGATGATGTAACTGGAGAAGGTTTTTTAAGGAAATAGGGAACAAGAAAATAGACTAAAAAGCAATGGTCTGCAAAATGTTCTACAAAATTTCAACCTCCGAAATTACCAGGATTAAACAACTTTCGGGTTTTTGCCTTTGCCCGAGGGGTCATATCACTCTTTCAGAAGATCGTACGAGATTTGAAAGCAGTAGGATTTTTAGGGATTTTTTGGGGATTTTTCATGAAAACTAAAGGATTTTTGCCAAATGCGTACAATATTTTTAGGGAGTAATATGCCCCTTCCTTTGCCTCTGCCCCTTGGATAGCAGAATGGGAGCTTCTATAACTATTAGATGTGCACATGGAATTATAGCTTCAAGATTGCTTCACAGAGCAAAACCATAATAAAATATACAGATTTTCGTCTGACAGTCAACAGCATATGTAATTACCCTGTTCTTTTATCACCGGAGGATTAAAAGATATAAAAATGATCGGGGTGAAAACTGAAACATCCTATTTTTGCTAAGTCATAGGTTTCCTTGCTGCACATGACTGGAATCGAACTTTGCACCCCTTTCTTGGAAAAGAGGAACTGTGGATCCCCATCACGAGGTCACGTCTCTAAAGAGTATTTATTTAGCATTAGGCAAGCATTTAAATTTAGGTACTGATGTGATTTTTCATTATTTGATTACGTCATATTGCTGATACACGCGGCTTGCAGCTTCTGCCTCACATGCATTGCGAAATACCAGTACGGAGAGGCATACTGGAAAATCTCCCACAAATGTGGTGATAAGAAGTGGGTGGATGTGCTACCGTAGTGCTGCAACGTTATGCAAGCATTGCAATTGCAAGAAGCTGGAACGTATTTACTTTCGTAAGATTATTACTTTCTGAAAGGTTTTTCGAAATTGGATTAAAAACAGTCGCGAAAAGTGTTGAAAGCTACGGACCCAACCCTTTGAAGGCACTTGAGGAAATAGTTCTGTTAGCTGTAAAAGGTTGGCGTTTACCAGACGTTATAGCCGAAAAATCGTAAATAAATTCGCAAACTTCTAACGCCTAAAGTTAGTCTCACATTAGATGTCAGGTGAGTTTTCGATAACGCAAAGTTACTCATGCAAAAATCTTTAGCTCTTTTTATTCGCGGATATTTTCGCCTGAAATCCAATTTGAGACAGTCTTTAGTGTCTTGTTGATTGCAAATTTCACCTTGGAAATGATCTCATTGATAGAATAAATCATTCAACCCGTTACGGGTATTTTGCCTGAAATGAGTCGTGAGAAAAATCTTGCTAGTGTGAGACTGAGGACTGGTACCCAGTCACCCTATTTCCTTGTTTATGAGCACACCCATATGTTTGTTTTTGTAATACAATGTATCTGGTAGGTGTGTTGTGATGGGATGTGCCTGACAGAGGCGGATTTTTAGTCTCCTTCCTGGTTGGGAGGGGCCATGCAGTCACACTGATACATTTCGTGTTGATTTTGAAATTTCTCTGAAGGGAAGGGGCTCCAGGAATATACACCAGGCACAAAACTACAGGGTAGGGTCTATGTTCTTCCATCGTCCAGTGCTTTTTTTATATTGACTTTGAAATTTCTCTGCAGCAGAGGAGCTGCAGTAGTAATTATTGGGCTACAGGATGGGGTCTATGTCTTTCCATTGCTAAACTAGACTATGATTTCAACCATCCTGTGAGGATAACTTTTACAGTTTTGCATTTTTGTAAGTGGTTATCTTGAGCAGTTACGAACAGAGCAGTCCTTTCTAATGACAGCGAAGAGTTTTCTTTATACTTGTAAAAGGAGTGTTTCCTTAGTTTTAGCCAAATAGCAAGAGATTTCTACCATATGCATTCAATTGCGAAAAAATCCTTACGGAAGGACCTTCACTTAGCTTTAAATTGATAGTGCCAATTGCAGAAATTTTTTCAAACTTTTAGCGCAGGTTCTTAGATGAATAGTTTCTCATTAAAATGTTCTCTGGAGCTCGTCAGTCGCCCCCAGCAGATTTGGAGCCAATCTATACATATATTGGGACTTTCTTTTCTCTTTTGGCACATGTTCCCATCCTGTTTCGTGACGAACAAGCAACAATCGCCTTTCTATAGCATTTATAACAAATCTCTACCGATCCCATTTTGATCCATTCTGCAACACAGATTACATCACCTTCATTTCTCTTTATTACGATTTTCCGTTCTAATTTCGATCTTTGGTATTATCTGAGCCCCTCGTGGATTCAATTCTCTGTTCCCTAATATCTCGGCGATCTTTATACGGAATAAAGTGGCGAACTGTTTGCACATACCCAAAGTGTTGTGGTCACTTGACATAATGCTGCGATAATGTTCAGCTCTAAATGTTTGCACAAGGTACATGTTCAGCTCATCGTCGGAAAGAAATCCCAATTTCTCTGATCTATTTTGCACCCGTCTTCAAACTAGTATCATCTTGCAAACTCTTCAGATGACTCATTTATCGATTGTGCGAGCACAAATTAAGTCTAGACCTTAGAAAATGACACAGGGCTACTAGCTAGAGGGGGTGTAAGGGCTGCATACCAATTCCCAGCGTACTAAAGCCCCCCAAAGAGAAGGACGGATGGGTGTGGGTCCGAGGGCACAGCCCCCAAAGCTGTTAGAATTAGCATAAATCTAGCACATCCAATAAAAAGATTAATCTAATTTCGGACGAGATATTCGTAAAAAGGTGCATGTTTTCAGACAGCCATATGCACTAAAGTTGTACGAGAAGTTATGCATGCAACAGGAATTGTAGAGGTCCAGAAGCCTGAAAATACATCGTTCCCCTTCTTGCTAAGAACTGTTTTGCCCAGCAGAGATTCTTTCACCACCTGTACTGAATAATGTCCACGGTACTGCACAGACGTGTGCCAGGGTGCAGCTGAGCATCAAGTACACTCTTCCTGAAAAGTATACCCTGTATACCCCCTACAAACAGGGTTTCCTCTGTTGATTGTCTTTCAGCGGAGAGTTTGTTCACCTCAGCTGAGCATGGAGCACCGAATTGCTGATAAGTACAACCTAGCTCCGTTTAGGGTCAACGACCCAGTTCATACCTCAAGATTTGTCAATTTGGATTGTCAGTAAAGCTCCATTTCATATCATTATGAATCGATCATTTTCTGAAGGGCACTTGAAACCCCCTCCAAGACAACTGTTCTGTTTTGTTAACATGAAATCCAATATGGTCACGTGCTAAGGGGATTAGGCCACGTGATTACAAGATAGGCTTTTCGGCTTCAATGCTATTTTGAGACTTTGAGGGTCCTTTACATCAAATTCTATCTACAACTCCGCAATTATAAGAGCCATTTAGGGGATTTGATGCTCCTGGAGTTGTGCAATGATATAGGCCCGAATTTTTAAGGAATTACAGTAAATCCTTGTAAAGAGTATCTAAAATTGAGCACCCCAGCGTGCAAATGTTCTTGTGCTTCAGACAGAATTCTCTGTTGGAGATTTCTATATTTTGATAAGTGTAAGTAACAAAGATGTGACATTTGGCACGTTTCAAATCTTTACTTTTTTCTTCAAAGTAATTTGCACTATTTTTGATAAAATTCTTGTTAATTTCAATCTGTCAGCTCTGAGCGAAATTAGGTTCTTTAGGCGACAAAATTCTCGCAGATGTACCTTGTTATCCAACCGTTGCGAGACCGATAAAACATTAATGTTAGATTATTCTCCCCTGTTCTCTAGCCAAATATTAAATGTGAAATAGGGCAACATTTATGGCCAAACGCCGCCGTGAATTGTGACTTTATATGGTCAAAAGGTATTTCAAGTTGAAAGTATCAAAACCTGTCTCTGCTTTGGTTTCGTAAACTTCGGGAGTATTTTCGTAACACAAGCATAGCCACCAAATCTTGATTTGCTGACCAATAAGACGTACCTCGATGAATTCGGCCAATCTAGTTGCATAAAAACAACAACAAACGCAAGTTTAGGCCTATTTTCCCCGTTTTACTATCCTTTGCAACATCAATCGCAAGAACAAACTTTTTCTATAAGTCTAGATATGCGAAATCGTATTTCGATAAAACGGTTATCTCAAGATTATGAATGTTTCATGAAGGGGTCTGTTTCTACCATCGTGCTTTGCGCGTGTCATCTCTTTGTTGTCGCCATTTTCATATGGTGAGAACAAAGGCCAACAAAGAGATGGCACGCGCAAAGCATGCTGGTTGAAACAGACCCTTTAATCGTAGTTTTTAGATGAAATGGCATTATCTTTCAGTTTTTTCGCAGCAAACACAGCCCACTACAAACAAGCAAGCTTGTTATGTATGCTTTGTATCAGGGGGTCTTCATTATATCAGGGGGTATTCATTATATCAGGGGGTCTTCATTATAAAAACATTCCTGTTTCCTATGTCTTAGTGTTTGCATCTGGAGCCTCATGTTGATTTGAAGCTTGTTATGTCAATGAAATCAGCATCTAGTTTTAGAGAGAAAGCAAACATGCATTGCGCATCCCTAACTACTGCCAACATTACGTACGCCATATTGTTTTTTGAAAAGATCTTTTGTACATATTTGGATAAGTATTTGTTTGATGAATGTGTGTTTCTTGTTTTATCAAACAAAATAAAGAATGTTGTGAGATTTAGTCCACATTACGCTTCTCTGCAGCGTACTACGAATTTATGTAATTTAGCGAAGTTTTTGAATGGGGAAATTTCCCTACTCTGCCAAAAGTGAATCTGCCTCGTTCTGATTAAACATGGCCTAAATCAGTTTTTATTCTTGTCCCAAAACCACTGAGCCTAAAACGCCATAAAAACAGTTTTCCTGAGCTGCTGCACCATAAAACTAGTTACGAGTACTTAGATGGATGTTTCTTCAAGCCATAACTGCATAACCTCCTTATTTTAAGCGATATTCTGTTTTTTGAAGATGCAAAAGGTCTCATCAATAGTGATAACTGCAACAAGGTAATAAATCTAAGATTTGCAATTAGAACGAAATGCATCTTGGTAAAAAGTTCCTCGCCGCTATTTTTAGCGTAATCGTCTATTCCTTCCAATGAACGAAAGTTGTGGGTCTTGTGGAATAAGGCTACCTTATCGACTCGTGCGGTAGATGTAAATGAGACAACTTCTGCACAGCCTCTTTGACCTAGGTTATAGCGTCCATTCTCAACATTACGACATATCAATGTTTTGAAATATATAGTCTGCGTATGGATGGTTGAAATATATTGTATTGCTTTTTGATAAAAGGTCAAGCCTTTGAATATATGAGTATGATGGAGAACGAGGATCTTTGACCAGGTAAACCACGAGAAACCCTGATTTAGACCCTCGTGACTGTCTACCACAGCCAATTATCACGTAACAACTCAGCTGAACTGCGCCAAGAACCACAGACTTTGTGATATGTCTCGTGGAAGATGCAGCTATTGCACGCCCAGACTTGTTCCTAAGTAGTTTCCAAGAACGCCGCTGAAATGCCTGAGGATACGTCACGCGCACAACCTCAGCTCTGTAAAAATAGATCAGGAGTCTGAAAAGACTATTTTGTTTTATATACCATATTCTGGGGTATTGTACAAAAATGAGAAGGTGGCGGTGCAAGTTTTTGAGTATGTCACCCACTAATAACCAACACGTATGATAAGCCTTAACTTATCGAGATGAAATGGTTCGAAATTTTGAGGCACTTCAAAGTTTACAGTTTGGTATCGGACATATTATCTTTCAAACGAACTTGATTCCTTACGATAGATTCTGCAAAACGACGATTTTTGGATTGAGGGATTTCGTCGATCCCCTCTCTAGCTTCTCTTGCCATGTACTGTGCGAGAATGCCTGTCAAAAGAGACCTTCAAACCTTCAGACCTTAGGCCATTACACTTTTTAAAAGCCACATCTTTCTGTAGAAAAGTGGCGACAAAGGCGCACGGCTAGGTGAAGTCAGGCCAGTTATTCAAAGGGGCCTTTGCAACCTCTTGCTTTGTTCATACATTCTTTTGTGGTCTCTTTATTGTGGCCATCTTAACTTCAAATATCTAACGTATCCTCATTTTCGTTGTTGCAGGTCAAGGTATTATACGTGAGAAACCTCCTCCTCAGCACCACAGAGGAAACGATCGAAGAGATCTTCAGACAATATTCTGACGTAGAAAGAGTGAAGAAGATAAAAGATTATTGCTTTGTGCATTTCGCGACAAGAGAAGGTGCAAGATCAGCACTCGATGGCATGCAAGGTAAGCACGCAAAGTTCCTCTTTTTCTCTTTTGTTTTTGTGCATTGAAATTTGAGCATCAAGCTTATAGGTAGACTCACTACAGAGTCGTAGTTATCGATATTACGCTCCTCCGCATTGGCTTGTTTCTTTACAATTGATTGTGCTGTAAAAAAAGGGCGGAGTGAAAACATTGGGACGAGTGGAGCAAGTCTAGCTTGTAGTATCCCTGAAAGTCATATCTGCAGAAATTCATTGTTGGAGGTATTTTGGGCCAGAGATACTCTAAATATACATGGCACTGTTGGATTCGAAGGCGTTAGTTGCTGGAAACTGTTCTTCGACTATTTAACTTGCAAGCCTGCGTTCTATACTCCCAATAAAAAACCATGAAGTGCCATCCTTACATGATTCCACCAGCTTAGTACAGCCATAAATACACCCAACGCTCAAGTCACATAAATCTCAAGTGGTATCCCACAGGAAATGCATATAACGGAAACTAACGTAGCTGTAATGCCACAAGATGTCATCTTCTCGTAATTAAACGTAAGAATGCCGTGAAGACCTAATTTTTCAAGCGGCACCTAACATCATTCATCAAAAGACGAAAAATTTTGAGCTAAAGTTGTATGGAGATGTTGTATGGGGTGAGCTTGCTGGGTGGTTTGGATTTATAGTTATCTGTTTTGCCGAGGGAAGATATTTTGCAGTTCAAAGGCCTATCGGGAGGCAGGGTTCTAAACTATAGATCTAAGCATATGATCTAAGCTATGAGCTGATTATCTTTGGGGCTCGTCAGTGTGTATTAGTAGGATTGATTACCTGAGTCCCTTGTATCCCTGCGGTAAACCTTGAAGTGACATCATCAAGGCAAAGAACGCAAGGAGACAAGGGACTCCACTAATAAGTCTAAGGGCTGTTACTAATAGCTCTTATGCGTGTATGGAAACCCCATTGATTTTATGTAAGCAATGGAAGCTTTAGTATCGTTTTGTTTATGATTTAATTGGGTCTGCGAAATCAGTTCCGATATGCTTTTAAGGTTTTTTGCTTGTTGTGAAGGCTTCATCCACCTTCTCTCTGATTGTGGGCTTCTCTTTGGCAATATGCTGTGGTCAGTGTGTAAGGCGATGGCATTTAATGACTGTCTCCGTTTCTTACCTCAGTTTCGAATCATTTTTGTGAAAATCTTGAGTTTCTGAGCGAATAACAAAACGACAGCCTTTTAGCTTTATTCTGGAAAGCTTTCTGCGATGTATCTACACTGGGGATCATATTTTGTAATGAATCCTCATGCACACATCCTTATCTCCATGATTAACCCCCACTTATAGACAATTTTTGTTTGGATAAAAGCGTGCCTCAAGATTTCAGATCGTTTAACTTCAACCAAAGGCTGTTGCTTTTCTTGGTGTAATTTGATGGTTTCAGTAATCCATGGTTTTCTGAAAACGGTTTATGTTCTGCAAAGAAGATGAAAAATTAAGCCTTGGAGAAGACTGGCCTATTTCTAGTTTGACTTTGGAGATCAAAAAGTTTGGATGTGAACCATGATTTCTTCTTGTCAAGCCGTGATTATTGAAAGATGTTGAGCATTGCTTTTGATTGGTAGATTTTGGTCACCTCATTCTTTGATTGGTTACTTCCAAACAGCTGATATTAAGGTCCAGTGATTTTTACCAATCAAATGTTGATCTATGCGTAAGAAAAATCAGAATCAATACTGTTCGACGTTCTACTAGTGGAGCTCGTTCAATTTTCTGTGGCTGTGTTGTAAAATGCAGGAAAATCGAGGTGGGGGCACAGTACACACTAGAAGTGGAAATTTGCTAAAGACACCTGAGGTGGCTGAGTGATTTTGAGCATTTTGGAAGTTGATAAAAGATCAAAACCATGGCAAAAAGCGAAGGAAGATAAACGGTATTTAGTTGCTGATACAGAGGGCCCATGGTAGAAATGATGTGAACTATTTGATCTCCAAATATATATGAGGAAAATATTCAGCAAATGGGTTTTCTTGCGCAATTTTAGGGACTTTGGTCTGGCATAGATTGGCTAGTGAAACCTATACAAAATAAAAGTTGTATACCGTAGCCTATGGTTTTTAAAATTCACATTAGAGGACTTTGGACTCTAATATTTTTAACTTTTCGAGAATATGAATACCAAGTGAATGTATGGAGCTGCTTTTTAATGGCCTATATGATATTTCATCAAAATCGTTTTAGGATTATGCTGTGGTTGATAGAGGATTGTTAGAAGAGGCAAATTTACGATTAAAATCTGACAAGATATTTTATGATAGAAAGGAAGGACCTGTTCAGAAAAATTCAGAAAACATCTTGCTGAAGTTTTCTCCATTTTTATTGGTCGGCATTTTGTCTCCTCTGCAGTAGACGCATTAGAATAAGAGTGCAATAAAGAGACTTGATGTTCAGTTTAGGGGTCCTACCAGAAATGCATTTTATCACGTCATCAGGCCACATGTGATATAACAGATACTAAAATAGTGAAGCCGTTTGAGACCATAAAGCAAGAGTTTAAGCACGGGCTTTAGGAAATTCTGAATTAAAAATTAGATTTTCGGATGATACATCGAGTATTTTTCTTCTTTTGTATTTCGTTGGTGATATATCGAGGGCGAAGTGCGTGGCAGAGTGACGTGACCTAGAGCCATTATGCCACTCAAGTGTGGCAAAACGAACGCGTCACTCTGCCACGCGCTTCACCCTCGATGTATCACGAACGAAATACAAAAGTAGAAAACTCGATGTATCATCCGATAATTTAATTTTTAATTCAGAGTTTCCTAAAGCCCGTGGTTTAAGGCTTAATTAAGAATGTTACATTGTGTTACCTTGTGTTACTGAATGTTACAATTAAGTGTTACATTGCTTCGAGAAATATTGCCAGGAGCTGTGAGAGCAATCAAAGTTGTGAATTTCCCTGTAGTGTTGGAGTAAATTTTGGAAAACGAATTCAGAACTGTAGCCAAGATCCGCGAGTTGCTGTTTTCTACAGCACTTTATCCTTCCCTGTGTACCCATGAAGGTTGTTGTTGTTACTGGCTACAGGGATACAAGGGATGCTGGGCACTGGGACACAGAGATGAACAAAACTGCTATAGGAACAACAACTCGTGCAGTTCTTAAAACTCATGCTGTAGCCCGGAAGTTTCATAGTCTGACACAAACCTGTGTAAATTTTTTAAGGGTCGGAGTTTTTGCCTAACTTTCAAAGTCGTTTCTGCAACTTGTAGAATGCGTTTAAAGCATATTAACGTTACGACGTTGACTATGCAACACTATATGGTTGGATCTCGCCTGATATTTCGTATCTGGCATCCTTTGAAGTTTTTTGGAACTTGGTTATAGGTATAGAGTGGAGGATTCATAATCTTGGAGTTAAACCTCCAAATTTTGAAGTTTACTTTTCCAAAGAATGGAAGGTAATGGTAATAGCTGAATGGCAAAATTGAACGACAAGGGATTGCTTCATGTTTTCATTAGTTTGCAGGTTTTTATTTGCATTTTATACAGTTTGTTTATGCGAAGCTCTCTGTAAGTCAATTAACATCAAGATGAGATAAACAGATAATGAATCCTTTTCTACCTAAATGTTTGCTTCTTCGAAGCGAGACCTTGTTTTTGCTTAGAAGGAGTTAATCAAACTACTGGGAGGCCAAACTTTGACCTGGGCTTATCACTAATGAATATCATACACAAAAGGAGTCTTGAGACCTGAGGGTGAAATTTACGTCTTCCAGTTTCGAAGGCGAACATATTGGTCTGGGCAACAAATAATCCCCCTAACGAAATTGTTCCTTCCAAGCACTTACATGCATTTTTGCTGACTTCGGTAAAGAAATTCTGCAGTTAACTTTGGCAGAGAGCATATTTTCATACCTATGGCAACAGTAAGGCCTCAATTTGGTGTCCTTGAAAAAGATCATTTCCTTGTTGCTTATTAGATTTTTGATTATAACTAATTATGCTTGCTCTCTGACTTGGGGACCAGTCAGTCGAACTTGAACGAAATTTTTATGTCTGATTCTGATCCAGGAATGAGATTCATGAGCCTAACACGATAACGAGGTCGTTAAAACGAAGCAATTTGGAATTATGGATTATTCAGTATCTGTCTTTGAAGAATTATTGGCTTTACAACCAGGTGTCAGATGTAGTAGACTTGCTGTAAGTCTATTCCGTGGTGTATCAGCGCTCAATAAAACATAATAACTTCTGCGGGGGCGTAAATCGTGACGAGGACGCTGCGAAGGAGAAACAAGAAACGATTGATGCCCCCGCAGAAGTTATTATGTTTTATTGAGCGCTGATACACCACGGAATAGACTTGGAGCAAGTCTACAGATGTTGCGGATCACTGTGTGTAATAAGTCAAAACGTTAGCTTTCTGTAGGAGAATTTGAGTCTGAAATTAATAAAGTGTGAATGATGAAAGAAGATCAAACACGAGAACCTGCTACCTTGAACTCCTGTGTTTACTTTAGATTTCAGCACCAAACGCTTTAACATTCATTCATTCTTCTTGTTCATGAGGTTTCCGGGGGCCGTGCTGAGTGAAACAACAATATTTATTGAGTAGATGCATTGTTTACATAAGCGTAGGAGGCAGGGGGCTGGGGCAACTGCAGCCACCCAATCAGGTAAAATTTATTGCAATTCACTCTCCATTCGGGCAGTTTCAACTCAAGTTGGATGCCCCAAAAAAGTTCAAAAAGTTAGACGTCCCCTAGGCCCATGATTTTCCAAACAATTTAACGCTCTACTATTAGAAGAAGTTTTGAATGTGATTTTCAGCTGCCGATAGATTATCACACAAATGCATCCTATCCTCACTACGCATGCGCCTACTCTGACCCCTTACTGGATGGAATTGATGTGGTTGTTGTTGCTTTGGAGAATTAGAATTTATTATGTATTCCTGAATACTATGTTTTCCTGCCTGTGCTTATTTTGACTTGAATAGTGTGTGGTTTATCGCAGGGAAACAAAGGATTTATATTGTAGGTCTAAAAGGCAAAGCTGAAATATTGAAGTCGATCTCAAATAAGGATGTCACGTGAGACTTGCGATAGCGCAAAATTACTCATAATAATAATGATAATGATAATGATAATGATAATGATAATGATAATGATAATGATAATGATAATGATAATGATAATACCGTTCTCCATTCCGGAGCAGCTACTGAAAAGTAACACTGGTGATGCATACTAGATTAAGACTCGATGAAAGAGCAGTACCGGTCCCATATCTTTTTTAGTTCTTCTGTTTTTGTTGCTTGCAGGAGTTTTTTCCTTGGCATTTGTTTATTAAATTTTACACAGGCCCAAAGGTGTTCATGCAAAACATTGGAATTGTTTTTATTCGCGGAAATTTTCATAAAATTTGAAACAGACTTTGGTATTTCTTTGCTACTTAGCTAAGACAGGGACATCGAACTCTAAATTCTTCAAAAAGCTTCTTAGCAGGTTCATTTTTCTTTGTCGTTGCTGAAGCCATTTCATCAACCATGTCATGGTTTTTTGCGTCAGTGTACACAACCATAACAAGAAGGAAAGCCTCACCAACGAACAGTGTAGCTCATCATAATTTGCTGCTGATAGTTACAGGCATAAGCATCTCAAAGACCGTACCCCCTTGCAATTTTGGCCAATAAACCTGAGGTCAGTCGAAAACCAAGGCTCGCAAGGTGATCCAATGAAGATTTATGATGGCTTGCAGAGTAGATCAAATCTATGTATTGATGACGTAACCACAAACATCTTTGAAGCAATCTCTGAAGCAACTGTAACCGAATGAATGAAGCTATTGTCCCCGTTTTGGACAAGTTTCGGTTGGATTTACCCTTTTTGGTAAATAATAGTGTTTCTGCTCCGCCCTCAAAATTGGATCTGTACAACGAATTTTGTGCAACCTTCAGTTCTGTACATTCTTGGTTTTCATGAAATATGTACGAGTAAACATATAGCACACCATAACTTGCACTTGCAAGCCCAACATGCTCTCTCTTTGAAGCCTAGAGTAGCTGACTACGTGGTCCTAAGAGCCTAGAGTCGGGCCGAATCTGCTTAAAAAGCCACATAGTCATCTAGATTAACCGAGACCCTATTCGTGACGTCTTGTTAAAAATTTGAGACCCCTCTCAAGTGTTATTTAGTTTGGGGCCCTCGTGGTTTGCCCCCCAGTTTGCCCATCCTTTGGGGGTGATTGTTGTGCCATCGGACAGGCCAAATTAGGCTATTTCCTCAAGATATCAGTCGTCACCATCCCCACGAACTTGTTGTAGCATGCAACATTCCATGACGTACATAATATGGTATAGTCTTAGGTCGATGTCATATAGATATTCGTGGGTTGGCTGATGCTGTGTAGGAATGTATAAGGTGTAAGCGCATGGCCCGTTTTGCAGCTATCAAGGATAAAGCTGACGTTTTAGAAACGGGTGGTAAACCAAGGATATTGTCAGATTCAGAAGATCTAGACGACCACACAGCACAGTTGACTGTTATAATAACTGAAATGAAAAGGGTCTCAAAGCAAAGTTGTCAAGGCTGTTGCAGTGTGAATTGTTGTATCTCATGGAGAGTGGTGAAGTGATGGGCGAGTTGCTTGGAACTGTTTAAACCATGGGTTTTTAGATGCCGCAGGTGTGCTTATATGCTTCTGCGGAGGAGGTAGCGGAAGAGAGAAAGAGGAAGGAATTGAATGAAAATAGTTTCTTTCCTTTTTCTCTTTCGCTACGTCCTCCGCAGAAACATAGACATGTTTAAACGCGCACACAGATGTCAACATATTTTCCCGCTCTTTTTTGCTTACGTCAGTGATGGGCCTAGCCATGTAGTAAAAGCAACGAGGAGTGCAGACTTGCCCCAAGTCTACTTTGTTAACTCAGTCAAAAAGTAAAAAAGTTCACATTTTATCAAAATTAATCGAGGACCGCGTGTTGAACAAAGATTTGCAAGAAAGAACCAAATCATATACAAAAATAAAAACTTTATAGCATTATTTAGTTACTTAACTTTAAATTGACCAATAATCGTTTCTAGTAGAATTTCTTAATTTTCTGAAAGAGGCTACAACAGTTTCTTATAATCGGTGTCTTATGAACAAGTGAGTGCATGGTAGTTGAAGGTCTGTTTAGCAAGCACCTCCATTTCTCAAACCGACAAACCAAGTTTTGTATTTGCATTGGGTAACGCCCATTACTTACAACCTCCACAAATCAGATTTCTTGAGATTCATTGACATCTCTAGCCACTACATAAACTTTCCAGCTACGATCACTGATGGAACCCATTCCTGGCTTTCCTATATATCTCCATAGGTATCCTATATTAAAGATTAAGCATAAGCCAACTGCCTGGTATAGCTAAGTACTAAACACTAAAGACTGTGTACTGCCGAGAAGCATCCTACAGTGATTCAACCACGACCAGACGAAAAGATTTAATTCCAAGGGTGTCTCAGTAAACAACTGTTCATAAAAATGTCAATGGATGCATGAGTTATGAACGTTTAAGCCGTGTTATACAAATCATAGGTTATGGTCTTGCTAGAATTCTCTATTTCTCTAATTCTCTATTCTCTAATACTAGAATTCTCTATTGCATTTGCTCGTTTGGATGCTGCGTGGCAGATATCATATTCCAATTAATCTTGTAAATGATATGTGGTAGATTGATTCAAGGGCACGACCTTCGGACTTACAGCTGCGCCCCCAACCTTTTAAAATGATGATAACCTTTGACGTTATCATTATCTATTTCGCTAGCATAAAAATCAAAGCTCGTCTCTGGGAGTAAATACGACACGTCTTTCACCACCTACCCTATCTTTTCATACCGGGTGATTAAAAAAACAATCCCTTTTTGAAACGCTACTGTTCCTTGGATATTGAAGCAATAATATTGGCGAATGCCCTGTTTGATAGCCGACATGTTCAATTAGATTTAGAAATTTACCTGGCGTAAATTGGTCACTCCGTTCTGAAATTATAAGGGATTTTCTAGACAAGGTCCTTTCAAATATCTTCAAAAACGGCAGCAAATGATAATCGAATTTTGTTGGTTTATCTGCTTCACAATGATATGTTAGCAAGTGTTATCCTCGTCGGAGGATAAAATCTCCTGGAATAATTTTTTATGCTACTGGGGATGACATTTCAACCTCTCAAAGGGATAATACGTGCTAAAGCGTGTTCAAGTCCTTGCTGTAAGGAAGAAATTTTAGGGGAATTAGATCGTGATTTTAGAAAGGGTTTTTTCGGAAAATCCCTCTTAACTACAGAACGGAGTGGCCGATTTCAGTCTGGTAAATTTTAAAATTTAATTCAACATAGCCGCTATTAAATAAGATATTTGTTATATATAATCCAATAAAATGCTACACTACATATTACGACCTACACTACTTACAAGAATTACTCTACAATACTACTAGGACGAATATCCCCAGGGAGCAAAAGGCTGTGTCTACCCCGAGGCAATCACATAGAGATAAAAAGAAAAACTACTTACACAACTAAACAACACATGACAGAAATAAGAACGATTTAGTACCTAAGTCTGTTTCATTGTAGATGTCAGATCAAAATAGTGGTAGAGAAAAGTAACCAGTGTGGAAAAAAACTTATCAGTTTTTTTATATTTGCTAATATCATTGCTTTGATAGCCAAGGAACAGTGGCCATTCCAACGGGGATTGTTTCTTTTGATTCACCCGGTATTTCCTTGATATCTGCCCATCATTAGGCAGGATCTAGTGCAGTGCCTTCAGGAGACATTCGAAAATTTGAACTGTTTGACATTCGAAATTTAGCAGCTAATAGATTGCCACAGATATCTATATCAGGTGTCTTAGCACCCACGTCTTCTTCACAACATGATGTAAAACCAAGGTACCACTAGCAGTGGGCAATGATATGTTACCTAAAATAGGTGCATTCTATATCTCTTTATAGTTAATTATCTACTTGAAGCGTATGCCTCTAATCCTCTAAGGTTTTCGACGGAGGACTTTGGTGATACGTATTAAGTGTCATGGCTTATGATGTGGTTGGTTTTCTGTGAAATGTCTTATGGCACTCTCCACTTTGTATTGTGGGTCATGGTTATGGGGTCTTCTATTGTGATCGAGAGGAAAGGAACAGGAGCTTGCTCAGACCTGCTCATACTTATGAATTATTACTCATAGCTTTTCTTCTCTGGAGATGCTAGCTTAAAAGACGCACTACCATTCATTGATCCTTTCCGGCCCCAAAATAGACTTGATATGAGAGTCATATCTAACCTAGGTTCTGTTTGTTTTGCGTTTCATCAGGCGCGCAAAAGACCATGGTTTCCAGCAAGAATTCCAGCATATCGCCATTTTCCCTGAAAATTGTATTAAAGGGAATCTAAGCATATATAAGCCTTTGATATAAATAGCCGTACAAAGACAATATACCTTGACACGCGCCTAACCATATTTGGGTAACTGATCTAGGTCAACAGGAAATAATGATATCTGATTGGCTACAATTTGACCGCAGCAGAAAACTGTTCTAGCTTCTTGTTGTCTTTCTAAAAATTGGGGATTGCTTTTTCCCACCAAAGTTTCAGTCTACAAGAAATAATTGATCAAATTTGCAAAATAATACTTTGTTGAAAATTGACCCTCGACTTTTGGAGAAATCTTCAGAATCTAGAAATGTTAGCTTGTGACACAGAATAAGACGAGACTCGAATCTATCACTTAATTATTATGTTGCTGATGCTAAACCCCATTATGAGCTCTTACGCGATGCACTGCTGTGATCATTGTGCCATTATCAAGCATTGGGAAGTAATGTTGTGTATGGAATGCTCACACGTCATATACGGGAGTTAGATCGTTCTAAAAACAACCTCCGAATCTCAATTAATTACTCTTACAACTTGCATGAAAACTTGTACTTTCTTTCAAGTTTTCTTTGCTGTTGTGCTGTTGCTGCTGCTGCTGCTGTTGTTGCTGTTGTGCTGTTGCTGTTGCTTGCAAAAGCAGCAAAAATCTTGTTTGAAAGATCCAATGGTTTTAAAGAGAAAAGTTCTTTGTAGATCTTCATCTATCTTTATTTACAGCCAAAGGGGAAAGCTATTTTTCTCCAAGAAAGTACGGTCAGCACTTCAAGTGCCAAAAGTCTTCACAGTTATGAAGGTGGAGAGCTTTTGGAAGAGTTTCTTTCGAATTGTGCAAGATTGCATAATCAGACATATGGGATCCGTTAGGTTTCATAAGAGTTTCGTATTTTTGCGTTCTGAAGTCTTAAAGGGTGCTACCCTGTAGGGACGAGACTCAGGGTATGAATGTCTTTAGATCTTTCAACTGGAAGGATACTGGTTCTTTATAAAACATATTGTACCTCAAGTAAGGATAATAAAATTTCATCGAAAGAATTATACACAGAGCTCCTCCCCAACATACACATGGACCTAGTGCCTCAAAGGCTGTGTCTGCAAGCTTAGACATAGGGCGATAAGTTTGTGCCAGTTGGCGCACTTCCAAATCGAGGGTACTTGACACTACTTATTGCAATGGCTTAGTTTTTCTTTGCCTGTATGTTATGATCTTGACCCCATATTGTGTGCAAGCTTAGACCTGATGTGATAAGTTACTGCTTTATACGCTTGTGTTAGGCCCGCATTTGTCTCACCTAATCTCCTGTCCTATGTTTATCGTGTACCACGACGTTTCTTTATGTGTGGTGAAGACACCATGGGTTGCAAATGCTTAGACATTCGGTGTAAACATCAGAATTATTAGATTGCAATTGTAAAACATATTTGTGATAAATATTCCCACACTTTGTAGGTGCCTTGTCTCTAGCATCCTACTAGCGACTCCATCGTATTGCAGGCATTCATACAGTCTTAGAAATGTTCTCTCTTTTCACTGCAACTACGTTCTCTTGCAGTATCTCCACCCCTAAGTCGGTGTAAACACAATAATTATAGACTGCAATTATAAATCATATTTGTGATAGAGTTCCCACAGTTGTATGTTCCTAGATGCCTTGTCTCTCGCCTCCTACTGGCGACTTTTGTATATTATAAGCATCCAACACTTTCTTTGAGATGTCTATAATTTCACAAAAAGTGTCACATCCTTCAGAGAAATATTTCCACCAGCAGTATATCTTCAGGCTTAAAGTTTCAGAGCTGCCTTGATGAAATCAATGATCAGCTACTATCAAATAGAAGAACCAGTTGCTGAATATCTTTGTCTGCCACTGGTCACAGCAAATCGTCAGATAACATTAGAAAGAGGAGCTTAGCTGTCGGCTGATCTGATTTTTTGCCGGTTGGAAAAGACTGACATTAGCTATGGTCATGTATGCTTGCGTGTTTGCGTGTATGGTCATGTAGCTATGGTCTTGGTCATGGTCGTTTAACTATGGTCATGTATGCTTGTATGCTTGCGTGCCCATCAATTTCCTTGAAATTCTGTCAGCTTCTTAGTGGATGAAATTCTGTTAGCTTCTTAGTGGATGAAATTATGGAACTGGTGGCCCTACACGACGTATTTTAGCTTACCCAAGCTTCAATGAGTTAATTTTCGCAAAATTGGGAGGCAGATCCTGTTCTGGTGGCATTAAAAAAAACATCTGTCTATAAGATGCTGGACTTGCTACAAGTCTCTCTCACGAAAAACCGGAGAAGGGAAAAAAAATTGAGAGAAGCTTGCTACAAGTCTCTCTCGCTTTTTTTCCCTTCTCCGGTTTTTCGCGAGAGAGACTTGTAGCAAGTCCAATAAGATGCTAGAGAGGGGCTTCGAAACAAGGGGAACACATTTTGTTAGCGGTATCTTTGAGTTCGAGTCCCAGCTCTGTTATGATTCTGAACTGTTTGACCATCAAACCTCTACTTTATTAGATCTTTTTTTTTTTTTTTATACACAATAAAATCAAACCTACACTTAACAGATAAACTAAACATAGATACACTGTACTATTCATAGCGGGAATGGACACATGGTCATCGAGCTCCTACTATAAATAGCACTTAAATAAATATTTAATACATTATATAGTTTATCAACAAAACAATACTATAAAACACTACATTACGAAGGACAGAACAAAGCATTACTAAAAACACTACATAACGAGGGACGGACAAGGAACGAGCGCTACGATATTAATCAAACTTTAAGATAACTCCGCTCTCCGCCCAGACGAGCAGGGAAAGCCCGCCCCCAGAGACCACCTCCGAAAACAGACCCCCGCGCCCACCGGAGCGGGAAGCAGAGCTACCCTAACTAAATCAATGTCTAACTAGATCTTTGACTTCTTGAGTACAAATTGTACTCCATCCCCCTGTACAGTCTTCTGCAGAGCTGCATGCTTTAATCTGACACATGACACAGGTGCACTAGATCAAATGTTTAACACTATGCATTATGTCATATGTCTATATCTGGTATGTCTGAGGTAAGCATACTTGGTTTTGCAAGCTTTTACTTTGATGGATTAGTTGGCGTTTGCTTATGTGGGAAGGAGGTATGCTGGAATATCTTGCAAGCTGCAGATTGATACCTTGTCAGATGCCTATCAGATACCGATACCATTGCATTTGGGGAATTGAGCAATATTTGAAATCGATGACGTTTTGTAAGAAAACTCATCGCCATCACTTGAAGCTCAAGATTGTTGTTGTGAGAAGAGGGATTGTTATTTCTCTCTCCCAATTCCCATGTCATATGGGCTATAAGTTTTCCCTTTTCTCTTTTCAAGTATCGTGAAGGAAAGCAAAGGTTAGCTTGTCTAAGCATTTTTAAAACGATGCTGTCTTTGGTTATCGAGCTATAGGCAGTATTAGAGCTCTGTATCCGTATTCCTAAAACGTCGTAACAACTCTTTTTAAATTTTATGTCGAATAAATCTAGCAGACCGTCTCCATTGATTTACAAGCGTTTTCAAGCCCTTTTTGAGTAATGATAAATGCTGACTTTCGGAATGTGGCTCGGAGTCGTCCTCCCAATTCGATCCTCTGAAGACGCCCCTTTTTCTTTGCTTAACCCTTTCTTGTCAAGAGTGCCAAGAAGGTCTGAAATCTCGACAAGATTTACGAGATTTTCAAACGAACAAAAGCCTAAAGCAGTTTGCCCTTGTGCCCCTCTCTGCGTCTCTGGTTATTTGTATAAGAGAATAGGAAATCTGGTTTCGAGTGCTTAAAACTTTCTCGTTAGAAGTATTTGCATTGAATGAGGTTGCCAGTAATTCGCTTATACGCACATTAGAAATTCTGGTTAACACGCTGCAAGAACTCAATTCATTCAAAGATATTTATTAGGCCCACATGATGTTCAAATACCCACCGCTCGCTGCTCAGTTCCTAAAATGTATTTAGACCCTTGATGTGATGGTCACCAAACACTAAGCCTCGCGATTAACGCAATCTTTGACGGCCTTGATCTTGTTATCCTGCGGGATCCTGCGGGTTGGTGGCATAACCTTAAATTTTGGCTAGTCCTATGTTTAGTTAAGATTTCAAACATCAAAGATATCGATATAAAAGCTGCCTTAAAGAGGGAATTCTCAACGATTATCCGTTTTAAATTAAAAACAAAAACTGTTTGCCGTTATATTATTAACCCTTCATTTATTTTGATGCTTTGATAAATAACAGATCATCCCACAAGGAAAGGATGAATTGGCCTGGGCAAGCTCGTTTATTATTTAATCATCTTTTGGCGACGGAATTCGAAACAGTTGATCTTCGACTAGGCCAATTTAGACCGTCCCTTTACCGACACATAACAGACTTTGTCTCTTTTAAGAAATCACTGATTTAAACACAACCACGAGTTCAGCGTTATAAGAATTGACTTTGTACAGGAACAAAAGGAGGCTTTACTTGGCCTTATGATTGGCTAATTTGAAATAAGGGCACAGGTTGTTATCCCAGCTCGTCTCTTGTGGACTAGGTTCTATGGTTCTGTTTAAAAAATTGTTCTGTCGCTCAACATAGTATCTGTACCACTTGACGATTTTGGAGATATTTTGGGAGAATTGCAAAAAAGAGGTGTGCAATATACTGCGAGCAAGGTGGAACGAGGAAGTAGAAACATCGCTAGAGAATTTGCGTATCTGCATTGGGTATTAGATGAACCGATAAGACAAGCATGGTTCTTTTAATACTATTCTCCCCTCGATCCTCCCCAACCATCTTTGTCTGAGTGTTGCCATAATGAAGTTAGGGTTTTTTCGCCAATATGTAGGCTTTTATTTGAAAAATGCTTGAAAGAAATTTTGATGCTGCGTGTAGACGGGGAAGATTTTAAATACATCAGTTTTAGTTTTTAAAGTTTTAGATTTTAAAGTTTCAATTTTAAAGTTCATCAGCGGATGATTGGTTTTATGCTGTATATTTTCTGCCGCTTTACCCGTGTCAAGCGAAGACTTTATATCGCGTAAATCACGAAGTTTGATATATCTTTGGAGCAAATTGTTCTGTTACGTAATGAGAGTATCAAGTCATTTTCTTCTTTTAGGCCAAAAGATTGACGATGCAGATGTAGAAGTGACGTTGGCAAAGCCAGTAGACAAAGAGCATTACAGGCAACAAAGAGCAGTAGCAAAATTGATGCAAATGGCACAAAATTACCAAAATTACTCAGTGATGCCAGAGATGCCTCAATCACCTTATCCATATGGTGGACAATCGTATCCCGGCATGGTTTACCCTCCAGGGTATGTGGAAAGGTATTCTTTTTCTACGTCAATCTCCTACGCCGGGCCTTACTAACCACTGGGCCCACCTGACCCAGGCCCTGGGGCCGCCCACAAGCTATAAGGGGGCCCCAAAAGTTCATCATTTTCTTCATTCTTACAATATTCCACGGAAAAGGTGCGAAGTTAGGTACTTTTAAAATGAACTATATAAAATTCATTTTTCTACGACCCAAAATGGAAGTGCCAACACTTTTGAAGCGGACTTTTTCTAATTTTCCTACAATGCTATATCTTTGGTTTGGCATAAACTGATAATCAGCATATACTGTAAAATTGGATATAAACTTTCATGAACTAAACCTTGCAGTTAGAAAGTTAAAGCCGGGAGCGCCAAGTATCTTATAAAGTTGGACAATTGTTAATTTTTTATTGAAAAGGAAGCAATTTTTGCTATATTTTGAAGGGGGCTCGTACCAGCCTTGGTCCAGATCGCTTATCTTCATCGGTCATCCGATGTGAAACTCAGATCATATTTTCATGCAAAGAACCTGAGATCTTTATTTGATAAAGGTCTTCGATCAGACCTCATAGTTTCATTCAAGTGATAGAAGAGTTGGCATAAAAATGGTGTCAGCTAACAGATATTATTTATCAGCCCTTGACCTATCTATTGAAACGACTCCTACACGTCCAAAGTGCAGGCCTTTTTGTGAACAGAACTCCATTCAGTAATAAGGACCTCTAAAAGAAGTATTTTAGCCTGGGGGTTATAGCTAATTCTAGCATCGTTCCTATTTGGCATGTTTCGATTCGGCTTATAAAAGCTGGTAAAGGCACCTTCTAGGCTGATGGTTGCCGTAATGACCCATGCATGCTCCTTTACCCTATACTTATTACAATCATCGTAGTTTCGCTCCTTGATGAACTGATAATCGTCACAACTACGACTTATAATCAAAACATTCGAAAATCAGCCAGAAATTGATGAGCCTCGCTCTGATGCCAAGGGCCAAGAGCTAGGCCATATCAACACCATTCCGTTCCATACCAACACAGTTGCTGGCTGTCTTGTTGCTAGAAACGAGGATTTAATAAGCTTCTCGTAAAGTGACGTTCAATTGAGAGGAAGCCTGCGATAGATGCAAATAATTTGCACCTCTCCGTACGAAGTGTATTTCACCCCCTCCCCCTTTAAGGTACAGGTGAAATGTCCAGTGATTTGGACTTACGTGGAGTATTGCGTTGGGTGATAAGGCTGATTCTGTCAGAATCATTCTGAATTGTGGCTAAACCTGTATTTTTGTCTCAAAACGTCATCTTTGAGGACTATACGTAAAGACCTATCTCTTCAGAGACGAAAAACAGATCCAGTTCAACAAACTACATTCGCCTTGTTACTTCTTTCATAACTATATTATTGCCCAATCATATGATGTGGTGGGTGGGTGTTTTATGTTATTTTGCAAACTGACGATACTCTGTTAAAGAAATCAATATACACGTATTGGCCTAATCCCGAAGCACCAAGGAGAAAATATATCTTAATGTCAGCAATAGGCCCATAGTACGTTCTTTCTCACGGCTAAAGATAGACATGCAAATATTAGCAATAGGGTTTTAAAATGATTGGAATTCAGCAATGTTTGCGACAGGGCTTGTTTAGTTTGGGAAAATTGATGTGTTTGCAGATCTGGCTACTGTAAGCAATTTCCGTGTCTTTTTGAAACCTTGTCAGAAGGTTTATGCGACACGAGGAAAGGAATGACACCATACGGGGGTAGCTCTCTGTTAAGTTTTGAGAAGATCTGTGCTGTGCCACCAAGTTGGCAAAAAGGATGCTTTGTGCGAAAAATGGTGCTGTTGCTTAGGCCCATTTTTGCGGAACGATGCTCTTACTTTAATTTAATTATTTTAGCAATTGCTAGATCCATTTGAAATCTTTTAAAGAACTTTTTTCAAGTTTTTCTCTTGAATTATTTGCAGTGCCACATTAGATTCCGCACTTTGAATTTTAAGACCATTTGTCAGACAAAATTGCAGCACAACGATTAAGATGCTAATCAGAGCATCAAATGCCAGCTTATAACCGAAAGATGCCACATTTTGCACCAAACGTGTTGCCATCAGACTTTCATGTGGTGATTATCGTCTGTCTAAAAATTCTTCATTTTATTTAATTTTTACTCGGCAATCTACAATTTACAATCCTCAAGTTTTTTTAACTAAGCCTTTGCTGTACTTGCTTAACAAGCTAAGACATTACCCACTATTGTTTCAAACCAGCTTCCTTTTTTGTTTTTCGATCTGCTTTTCAAATTTTCAATATGTAAGTAGCTTCTCTTTTCTTTCAGTAATCCAATGGGAGTGAGACCAGTGATGCGAGGGCGAGGAAGGACCGCTGCAGGGTCAAGATCAGCTGGTGGTAGAGCATACCTATTGAATGGATTCTTACCCTCTCTGACCCCTGTGGTGCCAGGATTTGTTGGTGGGCCTAATTATCATATCAGAAGACGACAGGTAAAGATCTATCAGTATTCTTTCAAATGCAACTTTTCGGATTGTTTAGACTCTTGTTATAAGACTCCAATTAAAGGCTCTTGGGCAACCGGCATGCATTGCGATCTTTAGTTTTGTTTTTCGTGGATTTTATGGATATCATTCAATTCAAGTCCAATGTTTACCATACGTAAGGAGAAATATGGCCGCATCTGGAGCTGCAGCGACGTGCTGCTGACTTGAGCGACATTACAAAATTGTTTTCATGCAGCATGAAATTAGGCTACCGTTACAAATAAGACTGCAATGCATGCCGGTTACCAACGAGAAACCAGTACCAAAAACGTAAACATAGATATTCAGTTTCGGATCCAACAAAGCACTAAAGATTTTTTAAGAAAGCATGCCATTTAATTTCATTTTAAAGTTGATTTATTCAGGGCTACAATTCAACCTTAAAAACCTGGTTTAAAGTTACAATCCTGTAACTGACAAAAATATTTACAATATTAAATGATTCAATATATAATGCTGACAATTAAAATTTTTCAAACGGTAACTAAATAAAAGAAAAGAACGAAAGAAAATAAGATTTTTTTACCCAAGAGGCCGTCATGAGTCTCCTGTCTCGACTTGAAGCGATGAATTGAAGGTGCTAATTTTGTGTCAGAATGAAGATTATCTCCAGACCTGAATCTGAATCTGAATCTTCCCAGCCACGACACGCGAAAGATTCCTGTCCATTAGCTGTTCTCATTCGATGTATTTGTGGGTCAGTTCTAGATCTCACATGTAATTTAACACTTTTGTGCACTTTGTTCCACATTCTCCTATGGTACAAGATCGTCTTAGAAAACTCCTATAGCTTGGAGTCTATTTACAGTAAACACCAGCATATATGAACCTAGTGGATTAAGAACTTGCAGGCTGAAATTTTCAAATTAGACCCCCATTTTATAAGAACCCATTGTGTAATTCATTGTATAAGAACCCTGGATGACCTGCACAATTGTATTTTCTTATACGCGGGTGTTAACTGTATTTTACCATCTAGCAGAGGACAACCTTGCATCTTTCCACTGAATCTTGTCAGTTAGTTATTTTCAAAGATACACTTATTTTTTTATAAGAAAATAAGGATTTGAGCCAGTACTGAAAGTTTCAGTGCTCGGAGCTTCTTACAAGTTTCTTACGACTTCCATAACAATCTTCATGTTTACTTCCTGTGCCCTCGTGAACATTTCAAAACAAAGTATTTTTGAAGCCTTTCCAATGTTTAGATATTACTCAAGTACCTTCTAAGTAATATGATACAGGAAACAAGTGAAAATAAGGTAAAAATATGCTAAGAATTTCCTTGACTAAAATAGATAGTTTCTTAACTAATTTTTTCCCAGTACTGGAGTTTCTTAATTTTTTGGCGATCTGAGAGTTGAGTTTCTTATAAGCAGTTTCTTATAAAAAAAATACGTGTAAGTCTGTTAAATTCTTACGATTTGTGACGAATATTATGACGTCATTATTTTACAAGATGATAACATTATCAAGATCTGATTGCGATTGGTGTCATGTTGTGCTTTAAAAAGATCAAAGTTTATGACTCTGCAGGCTGAAGCTGTAAGCAGTTAAGTTTTCATGACGTCTTTAAAATGATTCAGGGGGGCTCCTTTTGTTTTATTGCATTCCAGCAGTAAGATATTTTCAGCTGTTGTTTAAATTTAGAAATCGACGGAAGTTCCCTAATGTTCCAAAAGCTCCTGGATTTTAACGAAGCGCGTTTTGAATAAAGCTTCGAAGATAAGCAACATACATGAGACTTTTAAAATGAACATGAAAGAAATGAAAATGAATTACAAGGGAAGCATGAATTGGAAAAAGACGAGACAAGCTGTCGTATCGCGAAGCATATCAATAATTATTATGTCTCACTAACTCAGATTTTTTTTACCTTAAAATTTTGATAACTTGATGGAATCATGGATCAAAATCAATAAACCGTTCCAACTAACAGCCGACATTTTCGAGAGTTTTAAAAATTTCGTGAAACGAAATTTCGAGCTCCAGATTCAGATTTGCGTGCAATTTTTCATATTCTTACGGCCTGTTATAGAGAAACTCAATTTTTTTATTTTACAAGAAATTCGACCGTAAAAATCTTTCGGAGCGAAACTTTTCACTTCCAGTCCTTTTCACAGTCAAACCCCTGCATAAAATTTTCAATTTTGTTTCTTGTGTTTAGTTTAAATGACCCAAACCATCATCTTCATAGTGGTATTGGTGTATCAAAGTTGAAATTCAAGCTTCTAAGGGACAAACACAACAGGGCTACTACTTATTTGAGCCTATATATATCGGGGTCAACACTTTTTTTGGGCACATATCTTCGGGGAAGTAACTTTTTTATGAGCTAAAAATGAATTTTGAAAAATGAAATGAGTTATTGTAAATCATGCATGATGAGAAGTGCTGAAAGAGATCTGCTTCAAGACGATATAAATCTAAATGATTTTGTTCTAAAATGTCAAAATTTTCCAAGACTTCTCAGGCAAGAGAACTGTGTTCTTAATGTACACAAGGCCTGTAACTGTTGTTTTCATACTGAAGTATTTTGGTATATAAATGTACATATATGCTAGTATCTTTTGTTGCTGTTTTTAGATCAACCAGAGTTGATGAAAACAACATCACTTACTTTTTCATCTGTAGTACAACATTAAATACCCAAGAGGACGGGGCATGCATATTTTTTAGGAAAAGGATTGGCGGGGCAGTTGGTTTTTTTTTATAGAAAAAAATTATACGGGGTGAGCAGATTTTTTTACCAAGAATTTTTTTTCTCCACCGGCCATTTAGTAAAATAGATTTTGCATCATCCCTGATCTAAATTACAAGACGAGTTCTGATTTCTTAACATTGGTCCTTTTTAGGATGGATTATACGATCTGATTCCTGGAATGGAACTGACTCCAACGAATCCGGTTACTCTGAAACCAGAGGCAAACAGATCTCCGATTCAGGTAACTAAATATTCGTGCTACTACAGAAAACTTCCTTCAAGATCAGGTGAAAACATAGTGGTCCTTGACATTGCTTTTAGTTAGGCCAGATTTTCACCAAGCCTTCGTGGCGTCATAAAAGCACTCAGAATAGGACTCAGTGTTGAATTTTGTGGTAAATGCCGTGGGAAATTTTGGTAGATTTCCAAATAAGTGTTGGAAGAGTTGGAAGAACTTGCAAGAATAATTTATTTCTCGATTCCTCTACTGTAAAGAAACCGGATTATTATTGATTGTCTTACTTTTCCTTTTTCAAGTTGTTAGATATTTAATCAAGTTTCCAGATTTTAGACTTCAGATTTCTAAGGTTATGAAGATTTTGCTGGGACGCTTTTTCTAAAATTCACGAAAAAAGACTAGAATTTCTCGACATTTTCAGCTTTTTATTTATCGTTTTGGTAGGAAATTGTTTATAAATAGCTGAAAGATTAATTTGGATGTTTATTTAAAATTTCGTAATTTCATCATGTATACTTTTCGCTTATAGATGCTGGAGGAACTTAGCCAGAAGAACAATTGGGGAACACCCATTTACACGCTGCACAGCACTGTTATAAGTGATGGGCAACTGTTTCTCTACAAGGTAAAAGCAGAAAATATGCTAACATTTTATTGCTAATTCTTTCTTATCTTGTATTTGAATTAGCGCTGACATTTCATATCTGTTAGTGGAGACCTTCAAAACTTTAGCTGAATTGGGAAAATTTTCTTCAGCTAAGATGAATTTTAAGAGAAACTGTTTATTGGCTTACAAAGCTAGCAGATGTGACAATAATAATGATATCAGCACCATATTTCTATGACGGTCAAAACAGAATTTACAGTTAAGGTTTCTTTATTCAAGCACAGGAGGCCCAATCGCGTATTATATGGAGGGTTGATGTTTAGATCTGATCTCTACTCGTGGACTCTTCCTGTCGATTGCCGCTATGAAACCACAGGCTATTCAGTTTAATACAACTACTCTGTTGTCTGTTGCTGTTGTTGTACTGCAATAACGCAACATTATTGCTTGTGTACTGTATTGTGTACAGTAGTACAGTACGGTAACAGTACAGTATATACAGTAATAATAAAAATAACAAGGAGTGAAGCTTATTTACCTGCCTACATTTAACAACAGTTTTGTCCTCGCTGAATCTCGGTATTGAACTGAATAGCGTATGGTTTCATAGCGGCAGGAAGAGTCAATGAGTAGAGATCAGATCTAAAAATTAGTAAAGTTGATATTCTTAAATAAATTGTATTGCTTGTCAGTGCATTTTTTCTAAGAAAGTTTGTTTTATCGTAGGTCACTCTGCCATTGCTTGGAACAACTTATCAGCCACCAAAGTTGTGTCGCACGCTGGAAGATGCAAAGAAATATGCTGCAGAATACACAATCAGCCAAATAAGTAAGTCAATTGAAAATCATAAATGTACTTCATTTGTTTCGATCTATATACTTTGACGAAATTTCTTCATCGTAAAAATTTGCTTAGTTATTGAAACATCGATGGGTGGCTTGTTTAGTCAATCAAATAAAAAAGTTAAAACTTGACAAAACTAAGAATAAAAATGTAAAGAAAAAATATAAGATGAGAAAGAAGGAAGGAATCATTTTCAACTCATATGAAAAACTCTTGTTGCCAAAAAGACCTTACTATCAGCCCTAATCAATGTTCTCCGCGTAATAATGTGTTTTTCTACATTTTAGGTGAGACGAGTTCACCACAGCTCTCCCCGGTGACTACTGCTCCTTATCAAGTTCGTGCCTTGGCACCAGGTAGGCCAATAAAATGTTATTGCTCATTCTATCAAATAGAATTCTATTCTTTCTTATTTTAATTGGATCTTTTTCTTGGGAGATGTTTTCCTTGGTCCTTGATCATTTCATCTTGTCGTCACTTCATCCATTTAGGAGTTTTAGGGATGGGAATATAAAATTAAAAACTGTTTTGAAAGTATACGCTTTGATTTTGCTTCGAAAGTTGTTTGATATTTTGGTATTTAACGTCTTTCTTCAAACGCACGAGAAAAGTTCTTGATTAAGTTTACACAGTTATAATTTGAGGATATCGAGATGGGATTATGCCTTGCTGATACATAAGCACAAATTTTTATTTTAAAGATATCATTTATAGGTAGATAATTTAGTTCTGAAGATGCCATAAATCCAGGGATCTCTCTGATTAATAATCTAATCTTGTGTTTTTAACTGTACAATTATACAACGATTAATATTTTTAAAAGCAAAAAGCATAGCGTAGAACTTGTTTTTAAGGCATCATTGCTGGATCTGTCATAGACTATTTAATAGAGTTGCGAGATAGGCAAAAACCTGAAGAATCTTCAAGGAGAGGCTCAATGTGTCACCCGAAGGTCTCCTCTGCTTAAATTATAAGTGAGTCGCCCGAAGGTCCCCTTTGCTTTGATTAACAAATGATCCCTTATGTTTCTATAGGCATTGTGACAACATCAAGACCAAATGATGGCAATTACCAAGCAGCATATGCACCAATCACAACTACACAAGCTGTAGTAGCCAAAGTCTCATGGCCTGCAGGCATGCCCGCGGGACACGAGGGAGTTTATGGAAGTTTTGAATACCCAGAACCGCAAGCGTACACTACACAGAATGTTTATTCGCCCTACTGAACAGTGAGGTAATATTTATGAGTTTATAAATTTTGACGAAAGTTGTTGGAATTTTTATAATACATCTCCCATGGGATATACATTATAGTGTAAAGATGAATATTTGTTATTGTTTAAGGTGAAAACTATTTTATGGCAAGACCATAAATGTATTTTATTTCAGTCAGAAGCTGTGTGACGAGCGAATGTCGTCGCAAATTTGCAATTTTTTCAGCGAAGTAGAGGTTAGAATAAGCGCAAATATTTGGCATTTCATATTTTTAGGATGCGAAAGTACGACAAAGGTTGCAAACTTTATAGGAATCACTCTCCATAGGATTTATATTGCGTTTATGCATTCATAAAGAAATGTAGGCAGTTTTATATCGTAAGATGAGGGCTTCAAGTTTACTTCAGAAAAAGTCCTGACCAACTAAACATACAACATTTCCTTAAAAAGTCGTTATAAAAATTGTCGAACGAAGTTTTTTATTGACCCAAGGAGGCGCCGCTAAAGTACAGCATTTGTTGCTCAACCTTAACCTAAATGCTCATATTTGTCAATAAAATGTTTTTTCTTGTAACGCAATATGGTTAAACTGATGTGATGTGCTACCAGCCAGATAAAATTCTCCGAAATATTCGTTGTTAAAAAAGGAAGGAGGCTATTTGAGAGTCCTTTCAAACGTTAGGAAAACGTTCTGCGTACGGTGAACTTTGAAAGAAAGTAAAAAAATTATGATTAAAAGTTCCCAAAAAAAATTTCTTCGCTCAGAATTTTTATATTTCGGAGAGCGGTTTTAACTGTCTTCTCGAGATATTAATCAAATGCCAAAGCTTCTATTTATCAAAGATGAAATGTTCACAATTTGGAAGGCAAAATTGAATGGAACAAACAATATTTTGAATCTAAGTAGGCCAGGCCATAAAAATGGTGCTTTTATAAAAAACCTTGTGGTTATTTAAAACTATAGGAATAACAAATCTTGGTAGGCCTGAATTAACAGAAGAAATTTTGTAATATCTAGCTTAATGTAAGTGCTGTTAATTTTTTACAATTTTAGAAATTCAATTGCAATCTTTAGAACGACCTTAGGTAAATTTTCGATCAAGTTCAATCGGTCGACTTCGACAAAAAACGCAACAATTTTCATTCATGTACTTCAATCTTGTACTTTACATAATTTCTTGGTGTATAAAGCTTCACTTTCTTGTCATAGTTGTGCAATGTCACTCACGTGTTTTTGAAGTTTATTTACAATGCCTTTTATTTTGTTAAGTTATTTTATTTTGGAGAGGTTACCTGCAGACTCAAGTCCGTTTTTATGAGATCACTGACAGGGGGAAAAATTTATTTTACGAAAATTTCTGAGTGTGAAAAGAATTGATTGAACGCGTAATCAAAAAAGTTCTGCATTTGTCCCAGTATTATTTCAAGTATTTTTTTCACGTAAAGTTATATTTTTTCACTCAAGGAATACACATTTGTCATGATGTGTTGAAGCTGAAAACAGTACAATTTTTATTGATCCTTTATAGTGGGCCGTTTTGTCCTTTCGCAAGCATTTTATAAACAGATTCTAAGCATAATCGCTCATAAATTTAGAACGGTTTGACCTATTTTAATACAACATATTTTCATATTGAAATTGTGGGATGTTCTTGCTTCCAAAAATTGAGTTATTTGGGTCTTCCAAGATTCAAAGACTTAATTCTACAAATTGCATTGTGTGAAAGAATGTTATACCCATCAGTGACAAGAAATAGGTTCTAGAGGAGCTATTTCATGCCTGTCAGTGACCGATAACCGGTGTTCAGTTCTCATAAAAGCACTTGGGAATCTGCTGGATTTATCACAAGATACATAACTGCGAGACGGTTACGATATTTTGTATAGTAAAGAGACTTTTTCTTTAGAATTTTACGTCGTAGGTTTAGAGCTACTGCATTCAGCATTTTTTGAGATATTTTTTAGAATTTGTTCTTCAAAGACTTCAGAGAGTTTTCACAGACAATAAAGTCGTATATTATAGTAGAGTTGTAGTTGATTTTTATGGAGAAAGTCCTTTCATGCTGGTATAACACGAGGTTCTTTATGCAGCCAGTAAATATCACAGAATTCAACGGAATTAATAAAAACAACGCGCATTGTTTAAAAGGCTGCTCTTCTCGGAATATAAAAGCAATGATACTGGCAAAGGTCGAGCCTGTTCAATTAGATTTGAAAACTTTACTGGCTAAAGTCGGCCATTCCTACCCGAAGTTATGGCAGATATTCTGGAGAAAACCTGTTCATATATCTTCAAAGCAGCAGAAAAATTCGAGCCGTGGCGAAAGGGTAAAGTGCGAGTCTAAATGCGACGAAAAACGTTTCGAATGTACGAAAGCATTTTTCTAGCTGCCTTAGAAGTATCCCTGTAATGTCATATTGGTAAGCTAGCTCGTCATTGAATATTTCACCACATAAAAGCATTTTCCCAACTACCTCAAAAGTATACCACATGAAAGGTCTTGCGTATCCTTCTATTCGCAAATATATTTCATCGTTACAATAATACATAGTCGTAAAATTAGATATTTCTCTAAATACACGGTGAATTCTTTCACTTTTTTCTCTTGCTGTGGTTCAACAGCCGTGGATAATACCAACTGGAATATTATTATACTACTTACTACTGTCAGGTGTATTTTTTCTTTATTACCAGTGTTATTATTATTATCATTATTACTATCGTATTTTTGTCGGTCCCCATTTAAGTTTTTGTAGCATTTAGTATATGAGTAGCGTTTGATCATTGTGTACAAGGCCTGATACAGACTCGTGTTTTGGTCGTTTAGGCCCCACGTTATTTACATTAAAGTTACCATCTAAAACGTGGTAAGCTCAACTCCTGAATCTCTTATTCCTTGACCCTGTTGTATTCCAATTTTAGCGTTAAAGGATATTGGATTTAAGGACATTATATCTTGTTTAAGGACATTATATGCTGTTTTTCACAAGCTTACTCCCCAAGCTTACTCACAAGCTTAGACCACTCCCGCAGGCTGCCTGAGGGGGCCATCCCGGGATGCTGTTTTGTTCATGGGCCTATTTTTTGTTACAAGGCAAAATCAAATGCCAATTTTGATGGATTATTACGCTTCAAATTGTCCCTATACGACTTGAAAGACGTCATGTATTGCAACAAGCCACTAATGTTATTCATGGCAATTCTCTTAATCGAAGCGTTCTATCGGCAGTGTAAGGCTGAAGTGCACAATGGTCAAAAGTTACTCTACTCCGTAAGCAAGATGAGAGGTTCTCAAAACTCGTGGCAATAAACATTTCTTTACTATCAGCCTGTATACGATTTGGGTGAATTAAGAATTGAATTACAGGCCATAACAGTTTAATTTTTCATTTTTTTTTCAATTCAGATCCACAGAAGAAGGTCATTCTAGAGTTGTTAGAATGAGTCTGTCAGTCTGTCCCAGCCTTCACAAGGTTATAAACAGGAGTTCACAGCTAGAATAGCTTTTGTTAGAAATAATTTTTTAAGTTCATTAGAGTCTTGCGAAACTTTTAGTCCTAGGAATCAATAAAATTTGAAGACTTGTTTTTTTTTCAGAAATTCAGAAATAAAACCTCGATAACTCTTCACTTGAAAATACATTTTTCACAGCTGCAGTCTTTTTAGATTGTTATTAGGAAACAAATCTAAACCAAGTTTAGTAAGGCAATAAGTACAAACCTGATCCCATATGACCCAATACACTCTCAAAAGTTGCGAAAGAATCTTTGCCTCCTTCTTGCATGTTTTCTAAAAATTAGTCATTACGTATTTAGTATTTCTTGATGGTGAGACTAGACCTTGTTTGTTTTGCTGTGTTAGTTTAGTAAAAAGTTTTGAGCTGCTTTATAGCTACAGTGCTTTGAATTTAAGGAATATTTGAATGAATTATCGAGTTAGCCAGGCATTGTTTCAAACTTTGTTGTTTTCTCTGTCGTGGATTCTTGTTTGGGGTATGCATTGGCTTCAAGAAGAGCGGCAGTTGTTCCTCCCTGTGTCCCTGTGCCCGTGAAGGTTGTTGTTGTTACAGAACACAGGGATACAAGGGATACAGAACACAAGGACAACAACAAAACTGCAATAGGAGCAACAGCTACCGCATTTGTTATGCCTATGGGGTATGTCGCTAAATTATTTTGCTTACAAACACAGGTGAAGGTACTTGAAAGCTAGACTCAATACATGTCGTAGTTCTTCACTCTTTGATTGAACTGATAACGCTACAACTACGACTCATTTCCCTACGCTTTCAGAAACGGATTTAGCCTCTTACTGATTCAGCATGGCCCAAATCACCTGCTATTTTTTTCTTAAAACCACCGAGCCTAAAACGCCACAAAAAGCAGTTTTCCTGAAACCTCAGTGCAGCGACAACAACAACAGCAATTCAATGAGATGAGCGTAAGTTGAGGGCCTTATGCAATGAGGTTACTTGAAAGCTTGAAAGTCTTTGGTGGAGAAAAAACTTAATGACTGTCTGGAAGAACGGAGCTTCAATGGACACGTTTGCGTCTTATGATAAATCGACCAATCAAATTAATGAAAATTCTTTGCGATTGTGAACAGTTTCCTGACGCCATCTTTAGCGCCATCACGTAGACTCCGCCTTTAGCAATACAATCATGATTGTTTTGATTGCCAAAGGAACAATCATGATTTCATTCAAATTCAGCCAGCTGCATCCAAACGCTTTGAATTGAAACAATGTTAAAATCTTAAACAATACAATCATGATTGTTTTGATTGCCAAAGGAACAATCGTGATTTCATTCAAATTCAGCCAGCTGCATCTAAACGCTTTGAATTGAAACAATGTTGAAATCGAAAACAATACAATCATGATTGTTTTGATTGCCAAGGAACGCAAGGGAAAGTTCATTGGAGCAAAACTACGACGATTGTAGTACATCTGACGCAAAGGAGCGGGGTAAAAAGTTCCCTGATTCCATCCTTAGCGCAATCACCTATTGATCATCATTAAACTTTTTGTGGTTTGTTTCTTACGAAAAGCTTGTTCAATTATGGTTTCAATGAAACGGAGAAGAATAGCCGATGATTGTACATTTGATAAATATCAAGCAAATTACTCGATAAAGTACACGGTACTTGAACTGTACGTGGCGTCGTCGTCTTCTCTTTGGGTACAATAGTTGATCCATCTGTAGGCGAGTAATAAAGTCGGCTGATGCAATGCTTTCACATCTGACTAGATAATCGATATAGCCACTCGTTTTTTCCAGCATTTTCTGCTTCCAAAATCACTGTACACCTTGAACTCTTCGAAGAACAATTGTGTCGAGCAATCCTGCATCTATTATTCATCAAACAACATCTAGAATCTGCTTCATGTCGAGCATTCCTGATTTGCTTTCATGTCACATTCGCACTGTTTATTGCAAAGTCGTCGAGTCTTCTCGTCTCCCACAGAAACAGCAAATTAAAATGATAGCTAATGCAACTGCTGCCAGAACGCTAAGTGAAATAGCATTTACAGTTGATTCTTCCATTTTGCTTAAACTTTCGAAGCTTGTAGCAGCTTTATTCCATGACCAAGGTTGTGTATCTTTCGTTGTTGTCGCTTATTTTGTGATGAGCTAGAATAAAACAAGTCATTTCTTAAATTCTGAAAGATGGAATGCGTACTCAATAGTCGACACTTTATTTTCCTTTTTCGTGACTTGCAGCAACTTTCATTCCATGAAACACAGCAGTTGATTATTCGTTGTTGTTGTACTTTGCGATGAGCTGGAACAAAACAACAATTTCTCTATTCAAGATGGAAAATGTACTCAGTTCTCAACACATGAGGATTGGCTGATTGGATTTTTTTAAACACCTACAATTATCTACGTAAATGTGGCCCTGGGATATTTCCTTTCAACTGAGCAACAATCGGAAAAGCTACAAGTTTAAAGTAATGATTACAAATATTGGACTGACAAAATATGGGATAAGAAAACCTGAAAATTGAAAGTTGATTGAGAAGTTAAAGCGAATCGAACGAGTTTCAAACATAAATGTTGCTCAGATTCTGCAATTTCACAGTTTTCTGCTTCTACTTAGGTATAGCATCCGAAGGTAGCTTTTAGGAACACTGAGAAGATGAGAAGCAGATCTTATCGAAGCAATGTCCTGGTCCTTCCTCTCGATGCGACCACATGGGACGACACCTAGTGATTCCTTTAGCCTGGAAATACAGAGAGTTGGCGACTCTCCCCTCACTCTAAGGGGCCGTTTACATGAGAAAGTCAAACCGGTTTGAAACTTCACCCCGATCTCAGTTGAACTCGGTGTCTGGTCAGAGCCCTATAAGTGTTTACATGGAAAACGCGATTTTTAACTCAAACCGGGGTGAAACTCAACTCGGCATTTCAAATCGGTTTGAAATTTCACCCCGCTTTGAAAACATCATGTAAACGCAAATTATTCTCAAACCGGTTTGAGATTAAGTGGTCTCGGGTTCAAAGTTCACATTGGCATTGTTTTTCTTGGCGCCAAACAGATGACGATGAACAATCTCAAGCATTCTTGCGTCATTCGATAAACAACACAGGTCTCAGACCGGGGCGAAACTTCATGTAAACGCACAAGGAAATAAGCTCTCAGGCCAATATTCAGATCGGGGTGAAATTTCAAACCGGTTTGAGTTTCTCATGTAAACGGACCCTAAGTAGCAGGTTTGCAAGGATGGAGACTCCGTGGACCACCCTTCAGATTGGTAGACTAGCGCCCCTAGCGCGCTTCCACTGAGCCATATCCCTGCACCTGATTTCACGGTAGATCTTAAACAGAGTCAAGTTTTTCCCTTTAGTATTCCTTATTTTCTCTCTGGCTTGCTTTGCTTTACTACTGATTTAGCCCTGTGCTGACGAGTACTGTTCCACATTATATTAACTATTCATCCACACAAAATTCGAATATTCTGATCAAAATATGTTGAACTAGGAACATTGACGTGATAGCATGGGCGCAGTGTCTTGAGCGATGGGGACTATGGGGGAGCATTGGCGGCGGCAGTTGTTGTCGCTGTTGTTCTCTCGGTCGGGATTTCTGTTGTTCAACATTATCGCATATGCTGGCCTGATATCTAATGTGAAACAGGCTCTAGTATTTATATAAGTATTCGATCGTCTATATGTGTAGCTTTTAGTAGTCGTATATTGAGTTTAGATCTAGTTTTCATCTTCTTTATGTAAAGGCCATGGGGTAGTCATTGTCTTTTGCTCCCTGTGGTATCGTCCTTGTAGTGTCGAAAAGTGTTCATATATAGAGTCTTAAGTAGCTTTGCAATTGTAGATTTTTCAATTGAATATAAAAAAAGTACTGTTCCAAACAAAACATTGGGAGAATTTCATTGGTAGCGTATTCTGCTTATAGGATAACATTTCTTCTGATTTTAACCAATTTTGACAAAGATAGCAGAACCAAATTTACTGAGAAAAGCTTGAAGCAAGGAAAGCGTCAAATCAAATAAGAAATGTAAACATATGTTTAGCTTAAAAAACAGTTACTTGAACGTAGAAATATTGGCATTTAAGGTTCAAGTTGTTACAGCGTGGGATTTCCATACCAGAGTCCAGAAAAAGTCACGGTTTCACGGCTGTGAGCCGGAGGAAGGTTTTGCTTTTATGTCAAATTTGAGGAAGGTTTAGTAATTTTTAAATGAAACCCAGGGGAATGTTTGATTATTTTGGCAACAGCAACTGGTTTATAAATTTTAGGGTTATAAACAATGCGAGGAGTTCAAAACATCTGGTTATTCGACTTGATAAAATGAGGAAGGTTTAACCTTTTTCTGGACTCTGTTCCGTACAATACTGACCAACGAGCAGTTGCTTCATAATGAAAGTGCTTTGATGTGCATCAGATAATTTAGATTTCAAAGACAATTTGGAAAACATTACTTTCAAAGATAGGTAAGCAAATGATGTCACCTTACCTTGCTGATTATGTTGACAACAAAACCAAGTTCCAAATCAAGAGTCACGAAATTGTGAGAGAAATCTGTTAACTGAAAGCTCTTCCCGCCGAGTTCTCATTAAATCACTATGTGGTTTGTGTATTCCTCGCTTTTCCTACAAAATTCTCAGAAAAATTATCCCTTTCCACAACTCAGCCAAAGAATCGTTCTTTAGCACTTAAAGTACTACTGTCCCCAGCAATGCTTTGCCCGTCCACAAATCTGTCCCTCCGATCAATAAACCAGTCCACTAACTGCCATCAGAAAATTCATCTTTGTCTTATCAGCCATAAGCATCTTATCTTCACCGCTAGTTTCAACGTTTTATTCTATTGCGACCCTTAATACTCAAAAGATCATTTCCTCATATACTCCCAATTAATGACGAACAACCCTAAAACGTTTGCAGGTTTCCTCTAAATCAATTTTAAATTCCCCACAACAATCTCTTATCTGTACGACTAACGATGTTGACATGTTGCTATATGTTACTATCTCTATAATTCCCGCCTTTACATCCAGAAGATCCTTCAACACAACCGTTATCTGTTCATAATCCTCTCTAAAACTTGCTATCTTTTTATAACAGAACAGATACTCTCATTCATACAGCAAACCAACGCTGGATTTGCAATGCTTAATCCTGACCACTTCAAACGCTAGGTCCATAATTGCGAAGTCATCAAATTGCGATTAATTTTCGTTTGAATGAAATTTTCGGGATACCAAAATGACTTGGTTGTTGTCGATGATGATTTTCTTGCACGTCACATTTATCCCAACGACGGAGAAACAAAAACAACTAAATTCAGGGCCGATACCAGCCATGAATTCATAGGGGGGCAAAGAACCAAAATTTTCCGACGAAAAAAGCAACAACAACAACAGCAACAACGGAAGTTGTAGGAACATACGTTCAAATCATGCGTGAAATGACTGATGTACTCCTTCAATAACCAAAATTTGGAATTACTTTGCAATCCAACCTTGAATCCTTCAAATGTAGTGAATATGAAGCAAAAACATTCAAAATTCATGTCGTCATTTATCCTCGAACGTTAATAAATTCGTGTTCAATGCATCATTTCTCTGACAAAATCTTTTAAAGGTGGATCTGTAAATCACGAAAAATCCGACAAGTAGAGTGAAATTTCCGACAAACGGCCTGCTGGGGGGGGGGCGCTCCGCCCCCGGCCCCCCCACTGGCTTCGGCCCTGACTAAATTTCTTGCGATAAAAATCAAGGTAAGGTTCGCTCAACAATATTCGCTTTATTGCATCGTGCACAACTTTTGAACGCCATTAACAAATATTACCTTTCAAATATAGCCCCGCCATTCCAATGTGGAACGTTTAGTGGAATTTTGTCGATAAATCACAACTGTGCGATAATTTTGACGATAACCATCGAATCTTCCTACAATTCTAGGATTTTATAAATCTTGAGCTAAATTGTTCCCCCAATTACGATTATGAGAGGATTGTGAAATTTAAAATTTTTTTGCTGGAGCAAATCTTATTACAAACGTTGCTGCGAAGGATAGTAAACACTGGCAAAATGGATTTAAATTTGCTTTTATTGTTGGTTTCACGCAATGTGATTGGCCAGTTTCGCAGAAGCGTTGTTAATTTGTTAGCCAATCAAATTTTTGACGATGGTCAAAGAAACTGCTGCTGCGCAGGACGCAGGAACGCAGGAGTTTTAAAGCCAAAATGGAAACGAGGCTCACTCTTTTCGCGCCCTTTTCAATTCAAATTTCAAGATGTCTGCCGTGAAACAAGTTGCTGTTACCTTTTGTGCAGGTGAACTCCCTTTTAACTTCTAAAATTCTTGTTTTGAGTCTTTAAATGATTCATATTTGATTCAAGATACTACAGTGAGAAAACAAACACATACGAAATGTACTGTATCCAAAAGTTTAACGAAGATTTTCTGCATTAGTTTGGCCTAAGCAAAGAGTAAGAAGACTAGGCTATCTATCGTTATTGTATATTTGATTGAGTTTATCATTCAGACCACCAGAGGAATAACAACCAAAAGTTTTACAACGTTGGATACAAATTTCATTGGCAGATTAGAGAGGATCAAAATTAGCAGATCAATAGACCTCTTCACAAATCTTGTTCAAGTCTAGTCAAGGCAAACTAAAGGCTGCAAATCCTTTAAAACTTTGCGCACGCCAGCCAATCTACACCCAGATTGGAAAGTTTGCAGAATGCGCAGAGGATCTCTTCTTCATTCAAACCGTTTGCGCGGCTGTTTTTGTGTTGCTAAACAATAGGCGTATTGTTTCCTTCTGTTGTTTTACGGAAATTTTGCGGCTAGAACCGCAGCGGAAATTTAAAGTGTGCGGCAGAGAAATCGGCCGCGCACAGCAAACTTTCCAGTCTGGATCTACACCATGTAATACCTGAGGTTGCATTCAAATCAAGGCCGGCCGGTTCTGCCACAAGTCAAATCTACCTATATTTTCAGTGCTCATAAAAATACGAGAAAAATCAGAAAAATACTGTTGGTTTTTTTGGCTTTTAAGTAGGGTTTGATTCATTTAAATCCATCAAGTACTCTTGGTGCTATGAATTTGCAAAAATGGGAACTTTTTGTGGCTCACCCGGTAGATTGTTGACCAAAACTTTAAGTAATTGTTGGCACAGCTTGATGTTTTTTTTGCATTTTGCATTTCAGAAAGTATTGTCTTCTGGATGCAAAGTTGTTCAATTAACCAGTGTTCACACCAGCCCATGTAAATTTAGGAATAATCGTTTGAATTATTGTATGATTATTGACAAAATTAATATCAAAAGTTTTGATGTAATCGTTTAAAATAATTGTTAGCATGAAAAAAACTGAAAATATTTTGAAGGATGAAAAGTTGAAATGATTAACTTTGTTTGGATGCTAAATGAATATTAACGAAAATGTTTAAAATTAAATTTTTAGTACATAATCATTCAATTATTGAAAATGTTAGTGTAAACACGGCTTTGCTGTTTTTCTAATGCCCCCCAAAATCATCCAACTCCCAGACCTCACATTGAGCTACCCTCCTTCCAAGATAAATTTTCTTTAATGAAAAGAGATTTACATTTGAATCATCATGCATTTATCTTTCTATGTTTCAACTATATATATATATACTATAAAATCACAATAGTGTGCTATATGTGTAGTTATCATTATGAACAAAGCATTGAGTTTATTTTAATGAAATGATTGTCTGTTAATGTCTGTTAAAATGACTGTTAATGAAATATTTGCAAAATTAGCGAGAGATAAAAATTACAATGTCTTGTTCAAAGTAACAAAGCAAAGCAAATATAAAGTTTCATAATATGTAAGATATTGGAATCTATTGTGACTTTTGAATGTGTACACTTTTTTCAGATACCACTAAAGTTTAGCACAAAACAGCAAAGTAGAGCTTTTTGTGTAGAATCTGTTTACATGCAAATTAAGTGCTACTGAAAGTTCCCTAAAAGTCTTCCAACTCCAAATTCATTTTTGCAAACTGAAATGAGGTGAAATGCATTAAATAAGAGTATTTACACCCTGCACAGTGTTACAGAAATTAGCGAGGGCACCATACTGTATGTGTGGAGCTTGTTTACATACAATGTAGCATGGCAGTTCCTTTTGCAGAGTGTCTGTGCTCGTAGGTGCAGTTTAATGCAAATAGACATCAGCGTGCACCAATATCACTCAATCTGTAATTTACATCTATTTCTGAAAACTCTTGTCTTTCTTTGCAGTGTCATAGCATCGTATGAAAATGCGCATTCTCATTGCCTTGTCCCATCAGCCTGCAACTGCGCCACTGGATGATATCCACAGTCAACAGACTTACGCAGACAGCTAAGAAAGCCACCAATGATACACATGAGAAAGCCATCATGCTCGATCTCACTGGAAAACTCTAAAGTATGTTATCTTCTTCACAGTTAAGAAATCTAACT
>REGM01000064.1:1247272-1258673 GCA_004194415.1 Aurelia aurita
CTACCTCTACTCTGGGATACAAGTGGCCGTTCTGCGATTTGATTGGCTATTCGAAAACAATAGATAACACCAATTATGTCTCGAAAATTTATTAATTATTCGAATAACAACAATAAAATCAAGTCACTAAGCAACAACCACTACAATATTGCTTTGTTGTTTGGAATCGAGGTCACATAACGAGCGTTACCCTGCCAACCGCAAGTCCATAATGGCTGCTAATCTGTCCATTTTCTGGACAGATTTGTGCAATGTGTACCAGGGTGTTCACTCGGCTTCGTGACTAGCGTATGACGTAAGAACACCCTGGGAACGAGGTTGCAGGAGGTTGATTTAATACAAAAATAGAATAAATTACCAAATAACAAAAACTACAAAAATCAACAGTTAATCTGGTTTCCCTGTGGTAATGGCATAGTTAAGTACAATAGTAGTTATAAAATCCTTAATCTTGAAATATAAAGCAAGATGTTAAAATCGATTTAGATGGTCTCTGGTTAAAATCGATTTATATGGCTTAATGGTAAGATCCGATTTGAATTTTCAAAAGCTGCAATTTCATTCGGGTCACCTAGTACTTCCATAATTAAACGTGATTTGCTGCTTTAGACCTTATAAACAGTCAATTCTATTCAGAGAATCCATGGAAGCACTAAAACCAGCATGACTTCAATTCATGAATCATCTCCAAGGAGATATGCAAATCACCAAGACAACGAGATATCTTAACTGTCGCAAGATTTGATTTAAATTTTTGCATTATTGTTTAGATCATTCGCTTCATTTTTGAAGATATTCAAGAATTTATACAAATGAATTCATTAAGAAGTTGTTAAAATAAATAAGATAATGTGCATCGTATTTTGATAAGATTTGGTAAATAAATTAATTTAAACTTTTTGGATTAATATTGTCAAGGGGATAAGGAATTCTCCAAGGTGATGTATGAGCTCGGAACGCTTTTGTGTTAATTGATCTTATCAGAGGCGTCAGAGAGCTACAAGTTGACACAGAAGTTTTATATCAGCTGTGAGTTTAAAAACGTTGCTGGGTAAAAAGGGTTTACCAGGGGTATAAAACTTTTTTTTATCTACCAATAGACGATTACGGAAAAGATGACGTCGGGGGGCATTTGACCAGGATGCATTGCGTTCTATAATGGAATCAACAGTGATTCTATAGGAATTCGATCATTAAACGCAATGCATCTCAGTCAAATTCCCCCCGACGCCATCTTTTCCGTAATCGTCCATTGCAATGAATCTTACTAGGTTTTGTTGTAAAAATGTTGACCAGAAAATTTACTTCATTGTAATCGCTTTTGCCGTTGGACAATTTTGTTTTGATTCTGCTTCAGAAAATGCCCCAAAGAAAATTATAAATCAAATTTCGTCCAGTTTTCTGCTTTAGATTTCTGACAATTTTATCAAGTAATGACAAATATATGCACTTATCATTTGTTATTTCCTTCCCTAGAGAATTGCCCTGCTTGTTTTTATTAATGTCGATGAGAATTTACCAAGGTATGATTTTCATTTTCATCTTTCTTTTGTTTTACCGTTGGCTCGGAGACGATTAATATTAATCTTTTTCAGTTTTGCTTCAAAAATTTACTCGAATTTAAGAAATGATATAGACTGTGTTTTGATAAGATTTGGTAAATGAATTACTTGCCACTTTCGGGTTAATGGTGTCAAAGAGATAGAGAATTCACAAGGTTGTCAAGCTGATGTACAATTCGGAGCACTTTTACATCGATTATTCTTTTCATTAACTTTAAAGATACCACAAGAATTTAAAGTATAGATGTTTTCATTTCTGTTGCAAAATTTTCTGTTTTTTTTATCAATTTTTTGATCACTTGGTTGATCACTTCAAAACTACTAGTTTGTTTTTGATAAATTGTTAACATCCAGAAACTGTAAGTCCGTAGTTCTTAGAAGTGAAACAAGGTGATAATCTCCATGGCTGCAATAATGAAAACGATAAGATTAATACAATCATGGCTTGTACTGCCAAGGCGACCAAATGCATCTAAGTAACGCATTATTTTGCAACTTTTTAACTCATTTCTATCTTATCCTAAACTCGTAACGAACAATAGACAATAACGCTAAAGATGGCGGCCGCGCAAAGCATGCTGNAAAATTTTCTGTTTTTTTTATCAATTTTTTGATCACTTGGTTGATCACTTCAAAACTACTAGTTTGTTTTTGATAAATTGTTAACATCCAGAAACTGTAAGTCCGTAGTTCTTAGAAGTGAAACAAGGTGATAATCTCCATGGCTGCAATAATGAAAACGATAAGATTAATACAATCATGGCTTGTACTGCCAAGGCGACCAAATGCATCTAAGTAACGCATTATTTTGCAACTTTTTAACTCATTTCTATCTTATCCTAAACTCGTAACGAACAATAGACAATAACGCTAAAGATGGCGGCCGCGCAAAGCATGCTGATAAAAAGCTAACTGACGACCACTTAACGACATAAAAATTTTGGTCTGCCGTTTTAATTTAAACAAGAACGCCCAAGAGGCTGAGATTTCCAAAGGTTCTTGTATCATAGTTTAAAAGATGGCACTTTACTTGAAAACTGCAAAATCTTTCATAACACAAGCTTTATTAAAAAGAATGTATTGAAAAACTACCCAAGTCATAGAAGGAATGCACTGGCATGGCATATATAAAAACACAATTACACTGCACCAACTATAAGCACCTTTTTAAGAACCTGACAGGCTGGACTTGATTATGGCATCAGTTAATCAAGAACCTCATTCGGGCTGCCTGAAGAAAAACCTACCTTCTTTTATGCAGGTTTCTACTGTATAGGTTGAAGCAAATCTTCACGCAAAATCCAACAGAGAAGATAATCTACAAGACTGTCGAATTGAACTATAAGACTGTGAAATCTACCAATCACAAAACTACCAGAGTCTTTCACATAGAGCCTTCATTTTTTCTGTGAGCTTCCCCAAGAAATGTACGAAAGTGGTCCAATTCAATTCACTGTTCCAAAGACTGTTTTTCTTCTCATGTAAATAGTCTCTCCGATTTTTGCAAGAGATTAAACAGTTTCGATCAATTTGAATTTTTGTTTGCTTTTTTGGCAGGCAGTCAAAAAAAATTCTTTACGGCAAAGTGCTAATGTAGGAGAGAAATGACATCTTCAAACTTAAAAATTAAGTCTGAAAAATTAATGTGAAATCTTAAAGGGTCTGTTTCAACCAGCATGCCTTGCATGTGCCATCTGTTGGTTGGCCTTTGTTGTCGCCATTTTGATGACAGATGATTCGAAATTGGTCAAATTGGTTGCATCGTTGTTGCCATACGATTTTTCAAACATGGGATACATACTTTGACTAATCAGATAACGAATGAAGATGCGATAGGTAATGAATTCCTATGGGCTGCAAAAAGCACATCTTGTTAGCGTTTTGATCCATTGATTAGCATATGGTCCCTTTCAATTTATCAAATTTCATGAAATCTCGGCCGCGTTAAAGGACATATTAATTATTCGGAATCAGGCTTATTATATTGAAATTGAATTGCTGTCCATGTAATTTTTCACGTGTCAATATGCGTTAGTCTTATACCTCATTCACACTGAAGCAGTTAAACCAGCTTTATCTAGCCCAGGTTAAATTTCAACCAATCAAATGCATTCGATTTGTTGGATCGACCAATTAGGACGCAGCATTCAATAACCTGGTTTATTTTAAGCTGGTTTAACTTGCCAGTGTGAATGGGGTATTAAATTCTTTATTGTATATTTAATCCTATATTTTCTAGATTACACCACAATAACCTTATACCGCATTCACACTGACACAATTAAATCAGCTTTATCTGAACCAGGTTAAGTTTCAACCAATCAAATGCATTCGATTTGTTGGATTGACCAATTGGAAGGCCCCATTCGATAACCTGGTTTAGTTTAAGCTGGTTTAACTTTGTCTGATATTTATTAATGAAATATATTATTACTTAAAGAGAACTTGAAACGAAAATCTTTATTGGTAAAAAATAATGACAAACTAGTTTGATTAGTGATGCCGTTTAAAGCTTTGTGATATTTTATTTCGCTTCGGAGTTATTCGCTGTTTTGTGTCTTGAAGTGATGACGCCATTTTGTTTGCATATCTGTAAGGAAAGTATAGGCAGAGAGTTGAAAAATCGGTGACATTGACTATGTTTGCGATTAAACCTGCTGCTGAAGTATGTTAGTGGGACAAAAATTGCCCAGAGATGTCATATATCTCATGAAAAGAAAGTCCAGTGCCAACGATTTGGTTTTCTTTTTTTTCATTAGAAACGTTGCCAATATCAATAGTTTTCTTGCATTTTTGCAAACAAAATGACGTCATCAGCAGCAATCATAAAATGGGGAATAACTCCTAAACGAAACATGACATGGAAAAACTGAAAACGGCATTTTTCGTTGTTCAACCAGGCTATTGGCTTTCGCAAATAAAAAATTTCGTTTCAGGTCACCTTTAATAAAAATCTTATTTTGAAGATTAAATTAATTTAATCCAGTCAAAAGCTTATCAAAATCTTTATTGATCTTAATATTGGATAAATTCTTTTTGTTTGTGAACTCCTGTCGGATCTTAACATTTACTGAAACTGATAATGACTTTTTCAGGATTGGAAGTTCTTGAGAACTTGCAAAAATGTATTGATTAATGGAAACGATTGCTAAAAATAATCTGTTGACATTAGTCACAGCGAATCGTAAGATAAATGTCGAAAGAGAAGAATCAAGAATCTACTGCAAAATACTCACTTAAATGTGCTACTCAAGAGGACGATCATTAATTTGTTCCAAAACGTTTTCTCGCCTTTTTAATTGACCAATGAATGTACCAAATTTATTGAGCTATGTAGCGTACATTGTTAATACAGTTTTTCTTAATGATTCAAATACGGTTTAGCCGAACACTCAATATCTCGAAAAAATTCCCTGTAAACCAGAGCAGGAAGATAAAATGTTTTTCTTCCTGGAAACGGCAAAAATTTCGTCAAAATTTCCTGCGAAATTTTGTTTGATTTGACATTGATTTGGTTGATTGTACAGCATAGTTCGTTCGTGCAGTTATAGGTAGAATATAGTTCACATGCTAATTGGTGAAATTTAACATGTTCATAAACCAACAACTCAATGTTTAAACTCAACGTGAAATGAATGCTAGGTAGTTGTTGTTGTTCATTTATTTTAATTCGATATTTACATAGCTAAAAATATATACAATATATACAAAGTTAACTAATCTAAATCGAATGAAATTAAAATGTTTAAATAATCTAGAATAACTCAAGAAATCTCTAGGTAACTCAAGAATAGGCACGGTAATTGTAGAGCTCTATAGTAAATGTCTTGTCAAACTAGGGTATGCAAGACTTAACTTAGATTTTGGGATATTACTCAATCGCATTGAAAAATATTACTCTCGTCTGAAAATCTGACTGTTTGTTATTAGGCTTTCAACAATCTCGATGATAGGTTAAAGAGAATGTAAGCATACATAAGCCTTTGATAAAAATAGCCATGCAAAGACAATGTACTTTGACACGCGCTGCACCATATTTGGGTAACTCATCAACGGCAACAGGAAATACTGACATCTGAGTGGCTAGAATTTAACCGCAAGTGGCTTGAGCCACTTTTATATGCTTACATTCCCTTTAACCTGGACGAAATCTATCACTTATAACGACCATTCTTTTTTCAAATTCTGCTTAAATAAAGTTACTTCAATTTTGTTTCTCGATAAAAATTATGACAGGTTCTTTTGTTTTGACGGCAGCATAAACATGTTTTTTTTCTCAAAATTTTCCTTTGGCCTAAAAATCTTGCAAAAAATTTCCTGGGAAGGGCGTTCCCTTGTTCCCACACTTTATCGGCCTCTGCGTGTCAATAGCCTAGTGTCGGTAAATTGGGGGGTAACCAGACAGGCTCGTTAAAGATTTTTGTTTCCCACAAGGGTTCGAGTTAAAAGTCATATGTTTTCCCAGTTCTAAAATTTTGAATGTTAACTGAAGATGTGCTGTGAGAAGCGGGAGGAAAGCAATTAGCGAACGGTCCTGTTTCCTTCATTTTTTAAATCGATTCAATTTTCCATTTCAGACCATTGGTACTTCCTTTCTATCGCAAGCCCGCAAGCCAAGTTTCAAAATATCGGAAGCAAAGACTCCAGAAGCCAGCAGTAAGTACAAGCTTTTCTCTAATTGTATTGGTTAGGAAATCTAGTTACAAAAATGGATTGTTGATAAATTGAGTTATTGGAGCCTGCAATTTGAATCAACCATAAGATATCGTAAGACATTTTGAAAACAGACTAAAATGAGTTTACCTACTTGTAACTGTTTTCGCAAATACTATTAAGATGTTAACTTTCACTGCAGTCCTCTGTTCCACTAATAGTTTCAGGATATTGCATCAATATGGCATGGTAAGCTACTGAGATTTACAGGAATGAGTGATTTTGAATGTTTAAGAATGCTTAACTTTTTTATGAAATTTTACTTAAATTGTGTTAACTTTCACTGCAGTCCTCTGTTCCACTAATAGTTTCAGGATATTGCATCAATATGGCATGGTAAGCTACTGAGATTTACATGAATGAGAGATTTTGAATGTTTAAGAGCGCTTAACTTTTTTATGAAATTTTACTTTTCAAATATGAAAAGCTAAAGTCGTGAGGACAATGAAATCATTTGATTATTATACAGAATTTGATAGAAATCATTTCCGAATTTTTTCGTTCATCTTCTATCTCAAAATTTGATGAAGGCTTCAGTCAACCATTAACCTAATTAACCACTGCCTAATTCTAATTAGGTATGATCCCAATTTCCCCCAGTCCTCATTGGAAACATCCTTAACTTTAGTTACATCCTTCCGTTCAATAAATGAAATTGTTGCTGTTATGAAATCTCTAGATCTTGTTTGCTGTTTGGGCTCCAGTTAGTCAAATTCTGAAATTGTTCCTCGGTGCATTTTTCAATAACCCCGATGTTAGCTAAAGGAAAAAAGTTTTACTTTTGAGTTGTGCATCTGTTATCCTTGTTTCTTTCTGTAGATCCCAAGTTTTGCAACAAACGAATAGTTTAAAACGAGACCGGCAAATTTATTGATCTTGCAGGAAAAGTTACAGAGGATGAAAAATTGTTGAATAAAAAGTGCAGAGTGAATATAAAATGCTCTTAACAGAATTTGTTCCAACCTTAACTTCCTTGATTAATTTATTTTGTGGCCTAACTGCCTCCAAATGAAGTTGTGGGCATGTATCTTTTTTCCAATTTTTGCTTCCCACGAGATAAGGTTTACGAATCCTTCAAAATTGGAATATTCTCTGAGGAATTTAAATTAGATTTTTTGTCGTCTGAAAAGAAATTATTACATCCCGCTGGTTGTTTATTTTGTGAATTTTGTTATTTTAGCGTTGGCAGGAGTTGATTCTTTCATTCCTTGGCAATCGCGAAGTAATGAACTTAGCGGTTAGTTGGTAAGCAACCAATTACATTTATCTCGGATAAAAAATTGCAAGTCTCAAGCAGAGAGAAAATCGTTGATATTTTCTGCAAACTATTCGAAGCATACACAGCATATGGGGCATCTTATGACCAGATGGGCATCTTATGACCAGATAGGCTTCAGTCTTGAACAAATGCCAGTGCTAAAAATAGCAATTTTCCCATGATACATACACAGCTTACGGAGCATCTTATGACCAGATGGGCTTCAGGCTTGAACAAATGCCAGTGCCAAAAATAGCAATTTTCACATGATAATGCCCTCTCAGAATTACAAGATTAAAGGATCAACTTCCCAGATCTCAGGCCCCGTTCACACGGGAACGCAATCGTTCCGTTCCATATCGTTCCGTTCCGAAAAGTGGAACGCTCAGGGGTTGCGTTCACACGGGAACGCTTCGAATAACACCGTTCCGTTCCAAAAAAGTGGAACGATAAAAAAGTGATACGAAAAGTAGAAAGATACGCAATCGTTCCGTTCCGTTCCCGTGTGAACAGGCGATGAAGTGCAGAACTGGTCCGAAAAGCGGAACGATAAGATTTTTGCACTAAGCGCATACGTGGGTGTTGTTGTTACTGGAAAGAATGTAAAGAACTGAAGAAACAACTGCGGAACGGAACGATGACATTCCCGTGTGAACAGAAACAAAAACCAATACGCAATCGTTCCGTTCCGTTCCCGTGTAATTAGTCTAATTTTGCGTTCCAGAAACTGGAACGAAGATGGAGCGGAACGATTGCGTTCCTGTGTTAACAGGGCCTCAAACTCACAAATTGCAACGTTTGAAACCAGCCAGCATATATATGTTTGAAATCCTTTATTGATTGTATATCTTGGCCCTGTTTGACCAGCGGAAAGAGGCAGCTTATAATGCAATGTTGACCTGGCACAAGTCTCTTGGTACAAGCTTGGCACAAACTTGAAAAAAACTTGGCACAAACCTCTGGTTTAAGATTGTGTAGGAGATTCCCAGTTGCTAGGGTTTTTTTAATTTATCAAACGTTCAGTATTTCACTAAAATCTGAAGCTAAAATTTGAAGTTTGTGATGTGTGGAAATGCTCTCTATATTATTTCTAATCGTATACGGCCTTAGGAAGACAGATCAAAATGATTGCTTGAATTCACTCTCGGTTATTTCCTCATCCTCAACGCAGTTTCAAACTTCATACTTTTAATTTAAATTCTCTAGCATTATTAGCCGTCTTGTGGCAAAAGCTTTCTGCCACAAGATATTACCTATAACAGGCTTATTTTCAAATTCTTAATTTCCTCAGTCTAGACTTCCGATTTCCAGACATGGAGGACGGGGACAAGATGAAACAGGCTTGTGTTAGAAAACTTTGAGATGTACCGGGTGTCCCAGAAAAACTGAATTGAAAAATTATAGAATATAATGAAATTTTCATGATTTTTCTCTAAAACGCTTTTTTAGGTCACATCTTAAATCCTTGGGCGTTTTTGGACATTTACAGATAGCAAATATTGTTACAATAGCTGCTAATTAGAAAACAGTCGTCGCTAGAACGATTCATTTAACTTTGATGTCATTCAATAAAAAATCTGCCATCTTGAATCCAAGCTGGGAATGAATATGTCGCCATTATAACCATAGTAACTAAAATCAATATGGCGCGGCGACTTCTAATGATACTGTATCTTTATTCATGTAGTCAAGCATTGATTGATAACGTAGTGTTTGTTACCTGGCTAGACTTGTTGTTGTATCAAGTATATGCTGCGCATTGGATAGTATCCCTTGTAAACAAAACTGGTAACAATGTGGGAATATGTATGTTTGTTTTCTTAAGAAATGTGCTCAGAGTTGTCAGGGCTGCTATGACTTGTATCAAAGCAAACCAAATGATAAGATGGAAGATAAAACCAAATAAAAAATAGTTCGCGAATGCCTTACCTACGAAACAATAAACAAATGAGGTCTGATCTAACGTCTGTCTCATACTTGGAGGGGTACTGTGCCCCCTGCTCCTACGTCTACGTAAGCATACACTCTAATCCATGTTCATTTACCACGATTCAAAATATCGCTAAATCAATTTAACCTGAACTCCTTCGAAAGATACGGAAGCTCGCATACTGTATCATGATGACCTCTATAATTTCGCCATTTCATTACCATGTACTTAACCATTCGTTTGGTTATCAGTTTGTTTATAGTAACTTAAATTAAGGTCTTACTAGGCCATGACGATCTTCTAATTTCTCAACCTTTCTGATTATTAGATCGACCTGAAATCTGGGCAAGGAAACCCTCAGACACAACATCGGCTTTTTATGAGAATGAAATAAAGTTATCTCTTCTTCTAAATCTTGATCTTGATTTGCGGTGTTTTTAACCTTGCAGATAGACAGCCTTGAGAGTTCAGCACTTAAAAAGGAACAGAAATTGGGCAAAGCTCATACATAGGGTGAGAAGAAGCTCCAATATTTGTCATTGCTTGGTGATTAGGTATAGATTGGTCTTTCAGGTCATAGTTTTTCTATTGACTATGTTCAGGTACAGGAATCATCATCATCATCATCATCATCATCATCATTATCATCATCATCATCATCATTACCTTATTTTAAGAAGGCTCGAAAGGTACCTAGCTATATTACAGCTAATTTAGGCATACTATGAGCAGTGCATGCCTCATCCAGGCATGGGACCCCTAGTTTAACGTCCCTTCCGAAGGACACGGTGAAGTGATGAGTTTGGTCAGGCATCTGAAAGGTCACCCATCCAAAGTTTGACCTTACTCGACCAAGCTTAACTTAAGTTACCTAACTGGAATTGTATAAGCTGATCAGCCACTCACCCCACAATACTCTAGAGATAATGGGAGAAATTACAACTAGCAGAGGGGTAGGGAAGGTCTAGTCCCTTGACTGAATGTTCGAAAGTCATTAAAAGGGTGGAATGAGTTGTTGTCAGATATTATGACCCTATGTTTAGAGCAGCAATTTTGGTAGTAAATCTGAGTGGTCAATAGTGTGGAAACTGACATCAGTGAAGCCCTCAGCTTCTATGGGTATATTTTGATATCGGACGGAGGAGACAGGCGAAAAATCGACACCAAAATGAGGCATCAAACAAAACTCATAACACTTGCTACTTTGTTTTAGAAGTTGAAGTATCAAACTTCAAGGCCTTCTAAATATTATTTGGAATTTAAGGAGTGTTGAAGATGATGACCATTTAAATCATGCTTCTCTGTACAAAACCACGGACTTGTACCATTGCCTAAGGAATTACTTCGACCTGTGAAGTACCGGGTGTCCCAAAAAAAAGTACTCACGTTTGTTTGAACGTAGCACCATATTGAAAAGTGATAGGAATTCGTGGTATCGACTGGCTCAGTTACCAAAGGCTAACTTAGATGTCAATAGTTTGTTTTTGACCGTAGGTTGAACATTCTTGGAGTTATGAGTTCCGAAACGCAAAGACCATCGTCAAGACTAAAACAGTAGGCCTAAATGTTTTCTGGAAGAGTGTAGATTAATGTTACTGAAAAACGAGATTGCAAAAATTTTCTAAACGAATCAATTTGAATGAAAGCACTATAATCCTTTTGAAAGCAAATAATATTCAAATAATACGTTGCTACTGAAACCTCTTCAAACTTTGGACGACCTGTGCTTGACTCCTTCATAACATTTAGGCCTACTGTTTTAGTCTTGACTATGGTCTTTGCGTTTCGGAACTCATAACTCTAAGAATGTTCAACCTACGGTGAAAAACAAACTATTGACATCTAAGTTAGCCTTTGTGAACTGTGACAGTCGATACCACGAATTCCTATCACTTTTCAATATGGCGCTACGTTCAAACAAACGTGAGTACTTTTTTT
>REGM01000064.1:1262805-1277711 GCA_004194415.1 Aurelia aurita
AGAATTTGAGCCAGTACTGAACGTTTCTTAAAATTATCAGATTTTGAGTACTCAGAGTTTCTTACGAGTTTCTTAAAGGTCCCATAACAATCTTCATATTTTCTGCCTGTAAACATTTCAAAACGAACTTTTTGAAGCCTTTCTAATGTTTAGACATTACTCAAGTACCTTCCTAGTAATATGGTACGAGAAACAAGTGAAATTAAATTAAAAATATGCTAAGGATTTCCTTTATCAAAATAAATAGTTTCTTAAGTAACATTTTCCCAGTATTTGGCAATTTGAGAGTTGAGTTTCTTAAAAATGCGTGTAACACAAATTGAATATAAGTATGGCGGATTAGATGTAAACATACGTTATCGAGTCACCTTCAACTCAAATAACAGGGGGTGCTCCTGCTCGTTGTTAACCTGCTACCCGAAGACCTAAATTGCTATTTCAAAAGGTATCATAGCACGAGATAAACACTAGAAGCAATGGTTCTTGTCTAGTTTTACCGAAAATGCGCACCGAAACCGGAAAAAAATCATTTGCCTTCCAGGGAGCTCGCATTTTCAACAGACTTGAAAAGGCAACCCGCGATGAAATATCCATCTTACGATTAAAAAGGAAACTAAAACTTTCGGAAGTCTTTATAGATTTCTATGAACACTTGATCTGGTTTGAAATAAGCTTTAACAACTTCTGGCAGCTTTTTCTTGTTGTGTCATCATGAGCGATAGGACACCGATTGTGTATCAGTGTAAAATTTGTGTCAGTGGTGAGCCACCTTAACCTATTGTGTGTGTGTTTTGAACTTATTTTTACTGGTGTCATGTGCAATTCGCCATTTGCAATTCGGCAAACGCCAAAACAATTTTGGACTGACCCGGTAGAATTCTAAAAGACGACAAAAATAAGCCTTCGAGGAGATAAACTTTATTTTTTACTAGACGCCCCCTCGATACATAAGCCATTTACGATCCTTATCTTATTGTATCCTACACTGTTTCATTGTATCTATGCTTTGTTTGTTAAATCCTTTACTAATTACTAATTGGATCTGAAAACCTAATTTGTCAACTCACTAGTATGTTTTTAACAACAAAATTTATCCATTTTCACCGCTTAATTGCACATATGATTCTATCATTTTCTTCGCTACTGTTCAATTTCCGTACAGTTTCATTATGTTTATATTTTGTGGTCCGTGTTGGTATCACTGGAAAGGGAAAACGTAGATTACTGTCTAACTGACGGAATCTAGACTATAGGGCAACTGACAGCTGACCCCCTGAATATACACGGCTTACAAAAGACGGGGCCTCGCGCATTTCTTCCATACTATCGAGAGAGCATTCAAAGCGTCCTCACGAGCCGTCAGTTTTTAATTGCAAGTAAAAGACTCTCTAGCAGCTACACGATATTTCATAATCAATTTATCAATACTATTCAGAATATTACAGATTGAGGAGTTGTAAAGAACCTTGAATGCAAGCTGAATTCGAACACCGAAGGCGCATTGAGTGTTTTATACTAGAACCTGTTTCGCGGTTTTAATTCCATACTCGTTTGAAAAGTGTTAGCAGGGAGCAGTTGCGCAAGGAATTATCCCGAAGAGGCCATCACTGAAAACTGATCACTGGAAATGTCATCTTCCCTGAAAAGGATGTAAGCACAGCATTGCAAAGGTTTCATTCTATTCTTGGAACTGTTGAAGCATTGTAAGGGTTTCGCAGTCCACGTTGCTTGAGTATTGAGATCGTGGAAGTAAGAGCGAGTTTTAGAGAACCTTTAGAGGGAGATTTATCCAGGATTAGAGTTTCTTGCCGATCAGCGGAAGAACAACGAAGATTATTTGTTAAATAAAAGAAGTAGCTTATTGGATCAAGAGTACCTTGCAAGTTTGAAGACAATCATGAAAGGGATAACTCAGATTTGGGTTTTCGCAATCTTGATTTCTGTTTGTGGTAAGTGAATTTTAGATTTGTTTGTTTGCTGTGAAATGCGTTGAGACACATTTTTTATCAATTTTTGCTTGTATCAATAAGCATAAATACATTATGTCAACTCTTATAACAGTACTGTACTGTACTCTCTACCGTACAGCGGGAGTTGCACTTTTTTCTGAGAGCAGTATAAGCATGGTATAAGCCTGTCCGCATCAATTCTTAAGCTTTCAAACAAGTGGATTATTCTGACTGTGGGTTTTTTGGTTTTCTAAAGCCACTTATCTTGACGTTATCAAGCGAGTGTTTGTGTCAAAGCTATCTAGCGTTCATGCGTTGATGTCAAATAAGTTTCCACTAGCGATGACCTAAACTGCTGGCAGTATAATTCTGCCTCATGCAATTTATGTTACAGTAAAGGTGCATAAGCTTGGAGTGTTTAATCGGTTTTCCGTATAATTGGTGATGCAATTGAAGAGCTGGAGACCAACTGGACTTGCCCAAGTAAGACGCAGTCCCCAACCAACCTTACTTACCCCTAAAGGCCTGGGGCTCTTAAAATTCTCAAGAAACTTTAACAATGTCTTCCACAAACGTAGGAGAAGAAAAATAAACAGAGATGATGTAATCTTGTGTGCGGGTTTTAGCATTTGTCTTGTTTGCACAAGCTGTCTGATAAGGTCTTTGGTGAGATGAAATTCGCATCGCAATGGCTTTGAAGTTGCTTCTTCTGCAAAAAATTAATTTTGCTATCATTAGAGATATGAGTGCTGGAATTGTCAAGGTTCGGGCCGACGTCTGGAGTGCATTCTGAATCTTTCCTGCCAGACAAGCCGGCGGCGGCGAGGAGAACCGTAGCTTCATTGTTTTCAGCTTTTGTTTGCGGCTGGCGGGAAATATTTGACGGGAAAACCGAAGTTGCTTTTATTGCAGTTTCTACTGTACATATTTCAACATTTTTTACTGTTTATTGAAATACTGTCTTTCATTGTGCACAAAATATTACCCGTTACCAATTGCTTGCAAATTTTTGTCATATTTAGAGTCTGTTTATCTTTGCATAATTGATAAACATTGATTTGCAATTATGTTTCTTAATTCTGTAAATATCAAACCATCTTTTCTTTCGCAACGCGCAAATGGCTAATATTTAATTTACCTTATCTATGACACGCTTTGGCTTATTTATTAAAGATGTTTGGCAACTAAAAACCATGTTTGGTCAGTTGCGCTTTGAAATCAAACAATTATGACCAATGCTTTTTGAATTGTGTTTTTAAACAGATGTCTGAACCTTACCCTTTCAGATTTGATAAGCGTAAATGTTATTGGGATAAGGTCGTTTATTGTTTGGTGATACAACAGTTGCAAGAAACTAGATATTCTTTCTAAAAATGAATCTAAACTTTGTAACGTTCCACTTTGGGGCTTAAAGCTTAGTTCACACTGGAGTAAAAACTCGTTAGAATTGGGATAAAGCATTTTCTAAACTTAACATAAAGCATTTTTAGTGGGTTGTCGTTTCCAAACGGAATCAAAACTCTTTGATGCCACCAAAATGCGCTGAGAGCATCTCAAATTGAGGCAAAAATAATATCGACGCTTTTATCCGTCGCATTTCTACTGCATTTCTAACGCATTTTTATTCTAGTGTGAACCAAGCTCAGAAGCCAAAGCATTGCACATCAAAGCTAGATATCCATCCTTACTAACCAAACTAAATTCTTCCCAGTTTGCACGCTTTCATTTACCATGCGATGTCCTTAGCTAACTTTGGTATGCTTTCTGATAGGCTAATTTCAAATATAGGTTACAAATCACTGACATGAAGAGCTTGTGTTTAGGCGAATATGCGGTTATGAAGAAGCCTTTCACGAAACAAGTCTTATAGCTAAGCATTTGCGAAGAAGAAATAAGAATAATAGAGAGAGTCTGTTAGCAACAGAATCCATACCACTGCATAGTTGCAGCAGTACAGCGAAAAAAATGTTTTGAGCAGATAAACTTGTAAATTCGTAATTCTGAAAGTTGTCCTACGAAAGACAACAGCTTGAATTAGCTAGCAGTTCTTCCTAAATAACGTTTTGCTTTTGTAAAACATTATTCAAAAGTTGACGTTTCTGCGTTTCATTTCAAGTCTCAAGGGACGCTAGTCTTTATAGAATTCATTTGATTTCATTGTGTCGTTCATTTTTTGAAACAAAAGAATTCTTTTGACTCGGAGAGTGAAGAAAAACAACTTGAATCTTCTGCTATTTTTTGAAGCCAGCATCAAATTTTAATATCTTCATTTCTTTTGGTTAAAAGAAGCCATTTTTATAATGCTAAATGCAGAGAGAAAAAATAGGGAGGGCCTCTGAATATAGTTGATAGGAGCTCTGTAGAATCTATTTATATTGTGCTTTGAGTTTCACTTTTGTTTACAAAGACGGCAGGGTTTCAACTGAAAGAAAATCACAACTTCTTAACACTAAGATCATCTGAAGTTTCTGAACAATCTTCTTGAAGCTACATGGATGTTTTTTGTCAGACCCCTGTCGAGTTTGCCAATCAGAGTTGTCAGAGCGCTGCTTCATGCTTCCAAAGTTTGATTTGAAAATATTCTTGAATAGCTAAATCTGCCTTCTATTAATAGAACATTTAGAAATTATTTTAAGGCTTGTTTACTTCTGTTCCTGGATAAATCAGTAGATCCGTCTTGCAGCTCCATACAAATTTTGCGTTGAAATTCTGCGTTTGCGTTCTTAAACACTGCTCGAAAGTAAACGACAATATAATAAATAAATGATTAAAGTACCATAAAATAGCGTAGATGTAAAAAACACGACGTTTCGAGCATGTACTCCTGGTCTTGATAACGAGTACATGCTCGAAACGTCGTGTTTTTTACATCTACGCTATTTTATGGTACTTTAATCATTTATTTATTATATTGTCGTTTAATTTTGATGGTACCACACGCAACAAACATATTTTTATTGAATTGCTCGAAAGTAAGTTTATAATGCAGCACTACAAGATGGATGCAAATAGCTTTGACGCATTCAAAGGAAGAAAATCAGTTTCAGTTAATCAAACTCTAAAAATTTATGATTCTTGGCGCTTCTTGCAAGATTCTTAGCAGATACATAAGTTTGCTTAGCAAACTTTTACTAATGACCTTCTCAAAGGCGTTTCACGGGGATAACCTTTCGCAAATTGTGAATTGTTGGGCTTTTCGTGGAAGAAACTTTCGCGGATTTGCCGCACAAGCGCGAAAATGCGAAAGTTTCTTCCCTTACAGTAACATATCGCCGTCTGGAAGTGGTTGATAGCAAGCACCTCATCAGCTGTGGTGGATTTTGCTGACGAGCTCATGCAATAAGTTACTGTGGACGATCAAATCAAAGAAAAGATCAAAAATTAGCTTGCTCTCTTTCACCCTTACAAGGTCACCAAAAATCCGATATAACTAGCGACTGTGCATTTCTTAATTATTTAAGTCTAATAATCTTCGAAGCCGAAATTTCACCCCTCCCTCTTCTTTCAGATCTTTGTCTTAATGATTTTGACCTGAATTGATACAATGTCGGATAATTTTTCGTATAAACCTTTAAATGTGCGAAATGTCGAAAAAAAGGTCACCTAAATCAAATTCTATTCTCTGAAGATGCACACGAAAAAAGCGGCTGTTTGTTGTTTATACGAAAATTAGACTTGCTCCAAGCCTATTTCTAATTTAGTCAGCGGAAATAAAACAATACTTTCCTGTCACCTCTGCGAGGGATTACCTCTGTGAGAGAGGAACGTGAAAACGGGAGAGAAATTTCCCGTTTCTCCTTTGGAGAGGTAGCCAGAAAATACTGTCCTCTCAAGTGTCTTTAAGGTATGGAAATCCTCGACAATTTTCTGGTCGTGGCTTTGGCTACTCTCGTGGCTTTGGCTACGTGGCTAGGCCAATTACGAACGTGAGCAAAAAAGAGCGGGAAAATATGTTGAAAGTTAATCACGTGACCCATCCGTGTGCGCCCTTAAGAACCTGTACAACACATTTCCTTTAAAATTGTGGACGCTATTTCTACAGTTCTGCGCTAATACCATTCCTAACCCCCTTGAGATAGATCGCTCTCGTTGACTCTCTTTATTAGTACTGTAACCTTTAATATAATTTATTTGATAAATTACGGTACGAAATATCTAAATATGATTTCGTTTGATTAAATGAATTACTTATCTATCGTATGTTAGTTATACACAACTGCAAGGCTTCAATCCGGGCGGAACTTGCCCCTTCAGTCGGTATACATCCATGATATCGGAACTCAAGCCTAATGCGGCAATTTACTAACCTCCTACGCGGACCTCTGTCGCTGCCGTCGGCGGCCTAATAAACTCCTCTGTCACTGAGTCGGCTGGCTTTTCACTTTCAGTTTTACCTCGATTCATTGAAGTCAGATAAACTATCTACATCCGCTCGCTTATATTTGTCGGATCTCTTTCAACCAGGGCTTGATCGAAAGATCTACTTGGGCGCAATTTGGCTTCAGGCCTATTGAAATTTTTGGTGAATAAATGTTTTTTATTTCCTTAGGAATAGCAGCAAAAATTTGTCAATTTTGTCGTCTGAAAATCCTACTTAAGCTCCTATTGAGCTCCAATGACAGTTCAAATTGTTATATTATTTTGGTAACTCTCTCGTTCTTGATAAGGCATGTTTGCCCCACCTCTTCACTTACGAACATCTCGCACAATTTCATCTGCATGACTCTGTTTTCCGAATTTACACTACTAACATGTATTGCGCTTCGAAACAACCGTTTCATTGTGTTTGACTGTGGTATCACGTGACTCTCTATACATCGTTATTTAAACTCCCGAGTTGCGCGCAGTCAATTTTTGCGCGAACCCGACAAGACTGTTTCTGGCTCCGCTGTTGTTTTGACACGTGCACTTAAATTCCAATTATACTTTTAAAAAAACCATAGGACAGCACATTTATTGTATCGTTAGAAATTTGCCTACTGCTTTCGAATCCAAAAGTGTAGTAAAATGATCACAGTTCCAGCTCGCAGGCTCAGCGAATCATATTTACCGAAGCTGTACGTAACTGTTCGCTTCTACTGTTGGCCAGGCCCAGAGAGCTATAACTCGACATTTTTTGTGGACAATAGGCCCAGTTAGGCCCAAATGTTCTTCAGTCTTCCCCGCCGTCAAGCTGCTATTGACTAGCATATCAAAAAATGTTATTTTGTTGACATCGAAGTTGATTTTAGTTAAGGCGAGGCGCTCTCGTGATCAATTAACTGTTTTTGACGGCGTTTGGTTAAATGCTCACCATGGAATCGAACTAGCAACTGGATTTTTACTTTTCATCAACTCATTCCAAAGATGTGTTTTGCTTTATCAGAAGTGCTTTGTGATTTCTATCAACCCAACAACTTCCAACATTGTCTGAAAAATTACCTCGAGGTGACGAGAATTCGAGTTCTTGTCTTTTAACTTTACGGGCCAGGCCAGCTACGTTCTCGAGCAGTGCGAAAAGCTCTTTTTTGAGCGAATATTGTGCAGAAGGCAGTTCAGGCGAACTTTGTGACGGTTTCTTGATTTTCTCGAAGAGGACCAGAGAAGCAATGAAACCACCGACACAGAACCAAAAGAAATTTCAAACAACTATTTTCGTATCGACATCTTAAGAAATCACTCCAAGTAATTCCACTTTTATCAGACTTTCTTCCTTCATTTCAGCTTCTTTAATTCTATCTACCTAAAAGCACGTGTTAGTTTTGTGTTGCTTGCACGTGTCAGTTTGAGAGATATCTTTGATAATGTATTCACAAATTTCATACAAGAGAGTTATGGACTTTTGGAGCATAGATTTGTGTAAAGGACCATGCGTCACCAGAAGGTTGCCTTTGATTTTATTTTATATTAAAAAGCTAGTTGAGATTTTCACATTTCATAATACCTGGCACCAAATCAGCAGGATATGGCACCGTTAATACATCACCTTCAGCCAATAAGATTTCCAGTAAGACAATCAGTTCGACTTAAGATGTAGATTTCATTAAGGTAGTTGTATCACGAAAGAATATCCTTTTATTCTTTTTGGATTTTAAGCTCATGGATTTGATTCGATTGCTACAAAATCTATCTGTCAATGAAAGAGCGACGTGTCCGGGGGATTTTGTGCTGATTAGCTTACTAGAATTATCCTAATCTTGTGTTTCCGACGTGTTTCACCGGGATCAAGTTGATTACTTTAAATCTAGATGAGACTAACGATTTTTCCTTCCTAATTGGGTTTAAGGGACATTTTTTCTTTGTTTGTACCGTGATAATTCACTGTTTGAAGATCAAATCGTTCTGTGATGTATTTCGGCATTGGTATGATATTCCTAAGAAATGCAAGGTTTAAAGCCCGATTAATGTTTTATCAGGGCTAAGATTAAAATGCAGTTGAAAGACTTTGTCAGGTACACCTCAGACCTCACATTTGACCGTCTCGTCACAGAAGAGCTAAAAGTGAAGAATTCTGATCTTAACGCTGTGCTATTTTTGAAATTGTCCAATGAAAAGGTCCACCAGTGTTCAGTTTGAAAGTAAGGCGGAGGATAAACATATTCTGCAAGAGTTTCCGTAAAACTTGGCGGGCCTTCAGAAGGGCTACATTGAAGTTTTTATCGAACATTTTTCCGACCGAGAGTAGAGTGTTTCCGAAAATTTTTACTGTCGAAATTTTTCCAATTTTTCAATTCGAATTTAGGGTTTGTCCAGACAAATTAGAATATAGATTCCTCTAGCTCTGAGAAAGCGGCTAGAAAATATTCTTTGTGTATGAATCTTTTTGTTGCTGATATGACGATTGATGGGTTTCTTGTCTCAGTTCTTCATTTTATCATTTCATTTTTCCGACAAAAAATTTTCAGTCAATACCTTTTGGTTTTGTTGTAGTTAGTTTAGTATAGTTCATTGTCAGAACAGACGAACGGTGATCAGGCCAATTTTTAGGATTTCCTAACCTGAAGCGGTTGATACTTTTTAACGAATTGTAACAATGTTTAGTGATGTACATAACGCGATTAAACACAGAATAATTAAGAAATAAACATTAATATAGTTTATTTGATTTAGTAAAAGCGTATTTGCAGAAATGCCGCCAAAGCGCCATGTGGACCGCGTGAACAAAAAGTCCCTGTAACACTGCTTCTTCGCATATTTATAGTGATTACATTCTATGATTTTCCATGGGTAATAGAGAAAACAGAGTATGTTATTGGATAGTAGATTTTTGTAAAGAATCAGAAACTATTAGGCCTACCTTTGTGCATTATATCTGACTCAATATTCTCTGTTGTTCCACGGGCTGTAGGAAACTCTGAATTGAAAATTAAATTTACGGATGATATCCGGAGGGGGGGGGGGGGAGTCCATCCAACAGCGTATGCTCCATAAAAACTTACCTATTCACCTATTCAAAAAGTGTACAAGGGGAGGGAGGGGGTCTGAAAATGTTGACCTCTTTCCTGTCATATAACCGAAGGCCTTTATTATTCCGAAATCCCGATCCAAGATTCAATTTTAGCATTTCAAATTTTGCTTCCAGGTGCTGTAAACCACAGACCAACTTTTGCTAACTCTATCCTCGTCATACCAACATCGGAAGGACAGCCAGCTGGTGAGTCTATCTTTAATTCGTTTTGCAATTAATATTGAAAGTAATATTTCTTCTAAAGTAAATGGACCGATTCCAATTAAAATTTTTTTTAGCGAAAACTAACCCTCCAATGAAAGAATTTGATTGCATTGATAATTGACTTATTGTAACATTTACCATCCCCTCAAGGCTCATATACAGGGTGAGTCAGAAAAATGTTTAGATGTTTGAAAGCCTGTAGCTCTCAAACCGTTTTTCAGATTCCTATAAACTGGTAATACCTGTGTAGCTACAATATCAACTTATGTGAGAAAATTTAGTTTGTTAGAATCGGTCATATCGTTCTAAAATTAAAAGAGACTTTATCAAAATGCTTCATCTCAAAATCCTTCAAAACAGGCCTAAGATCCTTGATCAAATTTGCTAGCAACTTCGCCCTGCAGCTATCATAATCTAATCGATTTTAATGGGAGAACTATATGATCGATTTTGAGAAACTAGATTTTCTTATTTAAGTTGATATGTTAGCTACGCAGGTATTATCAGTTTTTCGAAATCTGATAAATGGTTTGAGAGTCATGTGCTTTCAAACGTCTAAACATTTTTCTGATTTACCCGGTAGTGTGCAGGAATGCATAATACACGACCCATTTCAAACGCAAAACTTGTGAAAACAATGTTTAATTTCAATTTGCACAGTTACTGTGACTTTCTGCATAGGCGCATGGCCTCCTCGTCACAAATCAGGTGCCCAATCAATGTTTTCTGAAACTTAATTAAAAAGATTAGCCGTTAGGCCGATTACGAAAGCAAGGGTTTCTCCCCTCTTATCAAGAAAAGACTTGGATTTAAGCCCCTCGCAGACGTCTTTTTCTCAGCTAAAAGTTGATTCCCATTTTTCCAGTGCGCGTTTCGTTCTTGTAATCGGATGAACAACCCAAAAGGCTGGGAGAGTCACATGATTTTAGGCTGCTTTGCTGTTCCCTTGTTTTTAATCTGTGAAAATATCAGCGAAGGACACTTTGTCGGGGAGAAGTTAATCGATCTGGATACATATTAGGCTTTTTTGTTTTTGTTTTGTCACGCACTCTCCTTTGCTAATTAAAAAGCCCGCTAAGAGATTTTAGGGCTAGGCTGAAAATATAAGGCCCCGAAATTACGCTTTCTAGAAGGTGTCTGATTATATCTATGGGGCGTGTGGCTTATGATAGAAGATAGGTGGATGTAGGTAGCTTAATTTTGTTGCATCACGCACTGTCCTTTGCTAATTAGAATAGCCGCCAAGAGGGACAAGCCGGAAAAATAAGGTGCCGAAATTGCGCTTTTCTAGAAGGTATCTGATTATATCTATGCGGCGTGTGACTTAAGATAGAAGTTAGGTGGACGTAGGTAGCAAGGGCCACGAATAGGAGGACGTGGATCACTAGCAACGAGGGACACCAGACAACACCCATTATCTATGTCATTCGGTACGCCTAAAATTGCATCACTATTTCATGCATGAATCTGAAAAGTACAGTTTGAAAAGCACATTCTATAAATTTGATACTAAACTGGCAGAACTCATTCAAAAGCGACGGTTATCTGCTGGAAGAGCCTTGCAAATGGGCACTTCTCTGTCGGAAAGGGGCTCTTATCTACAAGATTGGGTCAATTTTCCTTGATGTTGGCAAAAATGTCCCAAGTACCCATCCTTGATTCATGCCTTTTCAGGGCTCTTCTGAATATCGATTTGTTCAAAGTAACTCTAGTTGCAGAAGTGTGAAAAAATCAGGATAAATTGTAATGCTTCTATGTGTTCATCACAACTTTGAGCATGAAAATCGGTCCATTCTATAAGTTACCATGACGAGGTATAGCGGCTGAGTTTTGACCTGCTTCAGCGGTTTTTCAGCACACTAACAAAAATACAAAGAAACACAAAAAATTGTATCTCTTAGGTGCGTGCCTGCACAACACAAACCAAACCGGTGTGTCGCTTGTTTATTTTCCACGGTGAAAACGCGGTCGTTTGTTCTCACATTCGATCAAGGGTTTACGCTTGAATATTGAATATGGTAGCACTCCAATTATTGTGTTAAATATACACAAATTCATAGCTAATCGGATTACTAACAGTGAAATAGGCCGGACATCTCAAGCTAAAACATTGAGCCGCACTAGATGCGAAGGCCCACCGATTCAACATGCACTCATGAATTAATTAATAGTAAATTTCACTGGGATATTCATGGTATCTTATTATGGTCAACCACTGCTCTGTTTAAAACTCATCCTTGATATCAGAAGGAGATCCCTTATATGGACATCAAAATAGCTTTCTATATCGCAACAGACAATAGGCGTTTACGCTGCAGATGGTGGTGAGAAACTTTTTACTGAGATGCATTGCGTTTTGGAATGAAATTCCTATAGAATTGTCAAATACTTCTTATTAGACTAGGACAGTTCTCTGATTGGCTAATTTCAAAATTGTCATCGGTATCAGAAACGACTTTTAAGTTTTGCACCACTCGAAACCAATTTGAATCTTTTTATTGTTGGAACAAACGTCATACTGTATGTCTTCAAGCCTTGGCTGCTCTTTGATTTTCCAAATGAGCCAATCAGATTTCTTCAAACCAGAACACTTTCATGCTTAGGGAGCCATGTATTATGCGCTATATTTTCGACTGATTTGATTGGCTGGGTCGATATCAACATCAAGCAAAGAGGGAAGTCTGCTGTTGCTAACAATAGACCTTCAAGCTATCCTAGGAAAAGAAGTTTCGGATCGAGCGACTTTTTTCTGCATCCTCTAGAAATCTGACGAAATTTGATGTGCATAACGCAGTAGCGATAGAAGCTCTCACGCCAATCACTGGAACCTTTTGAGTCAAATTCGAAGCCCTGATTCTGAATAACTAATAGTCTGTTCAGATGTAGTGTTCACACGACGAGGGACCACTGTTATTTTTAAGATGGTGTGAGGGGTAATTTTACCAAGATTCTTTGCGTTCCTCCAATCAAATCAAAATCCTATGAGGTGCAAAGGATCATGGGAAAGAGTTCCTTTCCAATATCTTTAGCGCAGTTGTCTATTGCACCAATGAAAATTCGAATAACAAAGCTGAATATAGAATTGGTATTTTAAAGATCACCCGAAAAATTTCGATAATTTTAAATCCGTGATCACTCCAGCTGTTTTTGCGTCGTGATAAATGAAAAGCAGAGAATTAATTTGTTCGGCAGATTCATTTGATCAAGGGCCAAGTTCAATATTAGCAGGTTCCTGACAGTTTTTACCCAAACATATATAGCTGAATTGTGTATTAAGGCCAGGACATTTATCAATCACCGGCTTCGAGCCCTCTGTACTTTGCTCCTTGCTCCTTGCCCCTCCCCTACGTGGGGTGAGTGGCGGAGCGGCTTATACAGTTTTCATCAGGTGACTGAAGTTGAGCTCGGCCGAGTGAGGTCAAACTCCGGATGGGTGACCTCGGAGGCCTGACCCGGGGACTGACCTCGCAACTCACTTCGCCGTCCTTCGGAAGAGACGTTAAACTAGGGGTCCCATGCCTGGATGCGGCATGCATAGTGGGCCTAAATTAGCTTTAAGTAGCTAGAAAATCCTGACCCTGACAGCCCACTTAAAACAAATAACTGACTGACTGACTGACTGACTGACTGACCCTCACAATGTGTTGCTGAGGTTTAAAGCCTTCTTCTATAAAATAGTAACAAAGTTGCAACAAGAGTGACATATCTCAAGCATGACGAAAATAAGGACTATGTTTCTATACAAAGACTGTCAAATCTTCATTTCTTTTGTCATAATTCTGGAGGCACAGTCGTATGATCCTCTGGAACATATAGAAACATATAGTCGAAGCTCGGTATCTCAAATTGCCAAGAGAGACACAAAATTGTTGGAGCCAGCAAAAAGTTCGAGTTATGATGCGTGGTGAACTTACGTGTTGTGGCGCCGTGTTGTAATCCACTGACTTTGCGGCAAGAACAGTCAGGCGGACGGGCTTCAAACCCCACAGACACCTAGTGTCATTTCAAGGGGTCGCGGACTCGATTAGCGCTTACCTACATCTGGGACCGCAGCGCTTGGTGCTAAAAACCGCAACTTCACCTTAGGCCTAAACAACTGGCCAGGAGAGAAATGTTAAGTTTCCTGAGCTACTGAGTTTTCTATCTGGAAAATACAGGGCCTTAGGATAGATGGCGAGGGGCCGGGGGCCAGGGCCGATGACTGCTAAAACAACCAGTAATGGAGCTTAGAACAAGTATATAGAATCACCCGCTATGGGCCACATCAACCCCATTCAGTGATTTCATTTCATTCAGTCACCCCTATTCACTATTCTGTATAAATTGATGATTAATGTTTTGATGCATACTGCGTTATTTATCACTCATACTAATTTTAAAACCGCACGCGCGTGTATTAACTCTAGGGACACCAAGAAAGGTTTATGCAAGTATGAACTTTAAACATTATCGCCTTGTGCCCCTGTGGTTAGCCAGAAATCACTGATGTGATTCCAAGTCGAAAGGACGCAGGGAAACAAGGGAATTTTAATTCAAACTCCAACTAATGTAGCACCTTTCATCGCCATCATCATCATCATCATCGTCATCATCATCGTCATCATCATCATCATCATCGTCATCATCATTACTTTATTGTAAGTAGGCTGAAAAGATATCCAGCTATTTTACAGCTAATTTAGGCCTACTACGAGCAGTGCATGCCGCATCCAGGCATAGGACCCCTAGTTTAACCATCCATCAGCCATATACCAAGTATCTTTAAGGCAATCTTTGACAATTTTATGCACTACTCGTAAATGGCTATGTGGCAAGGCCCATTCCGAACGTAAGCGAGAAAGAGCGGGAAAATACGTTGAAATTTGATCATGTGACCCATCATGTGGCCCTTTAAAATCAGCCGGGTTCACAATCGCCGATGAAAATTGTTTTTCCTTTTGGTGTCTCAACGCTAGACATACAATCTAGGACCGTGGAGTCCAGGCCTCCTGGTTAAAAAGTACATCAGGGAGCCAAAAGCTTCAAGGGCCCAGTCGCTGCACAGGAGCGTAAAAACGTTTTTTATCACGAAATAGGGTGCGTGCTTTCTGCTACCTGCTCTAAAAATCTTCTAAACGAAAACCAATTATTCACAAATTTTAAATCAACTCCATCAGCTGATTCATGCTTAGGCATTATGGTTTTATTTAAGGTTACTGTAAACCTTCAGACAGCGATTAAAAAACTCTACTTTTCACGACCGTTCCTTAAACTATACCAAACATACGTATATGTTATTAGAAGCAGAATTAAACATAGAGTACCAT
>REGM01000064.1:1277781-1309720 GCA_004194415.1 Aurelia aurita
TTATCGCCTTGTGCCCCTGTGGTTAGCCAGAAATCACTGATGTGATTCCAAGTCGAAAGGACGCAGGGAAACAAGGGAATTTTAATTCAAACTCCAACTAATGTAGCACCTTTCATCGCCATCATCATCATCATCATCGTCATCATCATCGTCATCATCATCATCATCATCGTCATCATCATTACTTTATTGTAAGTAGGCTGAAAAGATATCCAGCTATTTTACAGCTAATTTAGGCCTACTACGAGCAGTGCATGCCGCATCCAGGCATAGGACCCCTAGTTTAACCATCCACCTCAGCCATATACCAAGTATCTTTAAGGCAATCTTTGACAATTTTATGCACTACTCGTAAATGGCTATGTGGCAAGGCCCATTCCGAACGTAAGCGAGAAAGAGCGGGAAAATACGTTGAAATTTGATCATGTGACCCATCATGTGGCCCTTTAAAATCAGCCGGGTTCACAATCGCCGATGAAAATTGTTTTTCCTTTTGGTGTCTCAACGCTAGACATACAATCTAGGACCGTGGAGTCCAGGCCTCCTGGTTAAAAAGTACATCAGGGAGCCAAAAGCTTCAAGGGCCCAGTCGCTGCACAGGAGCGTAAAAACGTTTTTTATCACGAAATAGGGTGCGTGCTTTCTGCTACCTGCTCTAAAAATCTTCTAAACGAAAACCAATTATTCACAAATTTTAAATCAACTCCATCAGCTGATTCATGCTTAGGCCATTATGGTTTTATTTAAATGAATATGTACGTGTGGCGGTAAACAAACTCCACCTTCGGAGACATCTATCGATTGAATTGGATGATAAATAGCTATTCAAATTACGGTTGGCGTGGAAACATCGCAAGCGAATTGCACGCAGATAGCAAAGAGATTTGCTTTTAATGCTTGTTGATTGATGAGAGGTTATCTGTTAGTAGCTTTACTTATCTGGTCCAACCCTAATCGGGAGGTCAAGCGCGAGACGCCATATTGAATTCGTGAATCATACATGAATTAGAAGATTTGTTGGTTTTGCTTATTTTGGTCTAAATAAGATTTAAAGTGTTTATGGGTTAGAGGATGCCGAAAGATATTAGAATTTCTTTGAGACAGCATTTCCTCCTTGAACAACGTCTTAATTCATATCCAGAAAGACAGTCAAGAAAGCTTATCTGTGGTCAAGTCCATACGAGATTTTATGAGGTCATTTGAGCTAATTTTAGAAATCGACCCAGACCAACAAAATCATACACTAGACGAGCCTGATATTATTCTAAGTGCATTGTATAGATAGCAACATCCAGCTTGACCATTTTGTTTTTCACAAATGTTTTTCATCATCAGTGCAATTGTAATACAGGAAAATTTAGGCCAATCTACTCTAGGTATTGCCCATTCATTCCAAGGGCGCCTACCTTGTATGAATTGGGTTTATTCGCGGTCCTGTTTTCGTGACATTGTACACGGAGCAATTGCTGTCCTGTTAATCCGTGTTTCTGAGCAATTGCTGTCCTGTTATTCTATACTTACGGTGACTTTCAAATTCTAACGTCTACCAATGTTGATCAATCAAAAAGCAATCTGGTTCCCTGTGGTCGTCTCTTATAACAGTTGATATCGCATTACATCAACACCTGAATCTGAAAAAGACTACATGTGTGAACTTTGTCACGAAAATAGGACTGCGAATAAACTTAATTCATACAAGGTAGGCGCCCTTGGTTTAAAGTATAAAGAGAGAATATTAAAGATCAAAAGGGAAACTCGATACTGTTGTCGTCTCTGTGTAGCGCTCGTGCCCTGCTGAACCCTTTTACACAATGTAAAGGTTGTTCTTGATTGCAAAAATTTAAGGAAGTCACTTTAGATTCCATTATTTTCTTAATTTGTAAGCAAACATTTTTTGACATGATTACTTTGATTAATCGGAACCTGGTGTGTTTTATTTCTCTGTGCTGTTCCATTGGCTGTCCCAAAAATGCACATATTTTAACGGTCGCTGCGGAGGAGTCTCACTTAAAATAACTTTATTTCTATCGAATAAACCTCGTTTGCGATGCACAAACATTGGGCAGTTCCAACAGGTTGTTAATAAAGTAATTTAAAACAAGCACAGCAAATTTGTTTTCGAAAACATTCTACCTCGAGATTCATTCCTGAAGCTGTTTACTACAGCCATAGATGGTTACACCTAGCTATTGACTTGTTTGTTTACGCTGGTTATTAACGTTGATTCGTCTGTAAATTAGTTAACACGCAGGTCCACCAAGATCAATTCAGCGTTGCGGCTTAGGGCCCGGTGGCCGTGAAGTTTCCTACTGCGGCTGTAATTACCGGGGGTTATCAATACAGTAGTCAGCAATTTTCAAAGTTTGGGTCCATGATTCGAAAAATAGGTGTAGTCAAAGGAATGATTGCTCTCTATTACTTCCAAAAATCCATAAATAATTTTATAATCGACATTATTAAACTTTATTTTATACCCGCTACCATTCCTGTTCAACTGTTAAACATCCGAAAATTGTCTCCAAAAGATATCAGGAAATTGCCAAAAGAGAGCCAAGGAATGTCCAACAAAATGAAATATTGAGATAATGGATTTTTAACGTTGAACTTTTGGGTTTTTACGCTCATTTTTCTGTAAATAAATTGTCGAGAAAATACGGGAAATTTTGAATGCCGTTTTACAGAAAAGAAGAGCAACTTTCTTCTGGTACAAGGGCAAGGGTAACGCAGACATATCGGGCAGGCTAAAGAATGTTTGAGATAACATTTTTGCATGTAAGTAAGGCCTGCATTTCAGCGCTGTAACGCCTCAAACGATAAAGAAAGTTGGTACTACGTTAACGCACATGAGCAGAAGCGGAATTGTTTTAGCGTCTCCCCTCTCCGCAGCCTGAGGCGCAATGTCAACAAAAGACCTTTTAGGTATACTGCAAAAGAGTCTGGATCAAGCGATATTTTTCTGCATTTTTATTCGAATGGTTGGAACGAATACGTTAGACTTTCTTTTAGTATTGACAACATTCACAAATTTAGCAAATTTCTACAAAATATAGAAAGGGTTGCTTTTATCTAGACTCTTTTGTAGAATAGCTAAAAACGGTGCATTATTGCACTGTGAAAGGGAAGAGCAACCTTCAGCAAAGATCGCGCACACGACTGCAGCGTGTACATGTAACCTGGTAAAACAATATCTGAAGTACTCATTGCATCTAGGCCGTATCATGTCTATTCGTGTTTGAACAGTTGTCTAAGGAATTGATACAGCTGTTTTGAAACTAACATTCCCTGAGCATTTGTTTTCATAAAGTTATGGATAGTTTGCTTGCTAATATGATCTTGAAATCAAACAAAACTTTAATTTTTATCGATATTTGTTCAGGCTGTATTCCTAACAACTTTGATCTAATATTATGGCACTCAGGCTTTGATTTGAACCCGAATAATGTTTATTGTGTGCTCTCGCACTACCATAAAGCTGAATTCATACTTTCAAAGTCGTTCTTGATGCATTCCGGATAACAATGAAGCACAGCGACGCATTGCCAATGCGACAAAGTTTGATTAATTGACCTTGATCGTGCCGCGCCGCATCGCCTCGCACCACAAAGCCGCTTCAGTGTGAATTCAGTTTGAGTCCATCGCGGGGATCAAAGTTAAGAAACTCGGCTTCAAAATTCACAGCCAAGTTTAAAGAGCCATTGTCACCTAGGGTCCTTTGGAGGCACGCTGCAATTTCAGACTGTCTGAAAATCAAATTTGGTCCAAGCGAAATATATGGATCCACACTGCAGTAGCTGAACTGATAGAAAAGTTAACTGAAGCCAAACTTTTCTATCAGTTCAACTACTGCTGTGTGTATCTATATTTTCCGCTTAGGCCTAATTTAATTTTCAGACAGTCTGAAATTGCAGCGTGCCCGCAAAGGAGCCTGGGTGACAATGGCTCTTTCAGATTGAATGGTACAAGTTTAATTTCATTTTTATTAAACTTCGTTTCTTCATAAAGCTGACTATCTCGTTTGTTTTCATCACAGGAACGATGATCGCTATAGTCCAAGCGAAAGATAAGGACAATGACGACGTCATATACTCGATAGGAGAGGAAGCAAAAGGGCTGTTCAAAATCAATGCGAATACTGGACAGATAACGCTTGATACTGTACTTGATCACGAGAAGAACGTAAGTTTTTTTGTCGGTGTTGTTGTTGTTGTTGTTGTTGTTGTTGTTGCTGCTGTTGTTGTTGTTGTTGTTGTTGTTGTAAAGCCATCAAATAAAATTTCTTATATATAGATACATCAGGAGAAAAGCGCAACTTCGTTCGAAATTTCAAAACAAGGATGACGACAACATGTTTAATGTCGTCATCCATGTTTTGAAATTTCTTATATGTTGTCAGCTATCCGCTGCAAAAGTGCTCAAAATGGATCCAAAAACTTCTCAAAAATATGGAAGTCAAAGTTTTATGAAGTTTTGATCAATGGAGGAAGCAGTAGGCTAGAAAATTTGAAAATTTCAAAATTCAAATAGACAAATTTTGATCAAATACAATAATTTGTTATCTTCGTGATTATTCTGCTTTGTGCGAGTACCCTAGTTTTAGTTTCTTTGCTTCCCTGTGATCCTGATTATGAAAACAACATCTGTGTAATTTGATATCGGGTTACGTCATCGTTGCGGTCGAGTTGTTGTTGGTACAGTAGAACAAGGGCGCCTACCTTGTGTGACTGTTTCAACGGGTTACGTCATCGTTGCGGTCGAGTTGTTGTTGGTACAGTAGAACAAGGGCGCCTACCTTGTGTGACTGTTTTCGTGACATAGTACACGGAGCAATTGCTGTCTTGATAATCCGTGTATTATAAGAAGTATATTCTATACTTACGGCTATTTTCAAATTCTAACGTCTATCAGTGTTGACCAATCAAAAGCGCGCTGTCTGGTTCCCTGTGGTCATCTCCTGTAACTGTTGATATCGCATTACATCAACACCTGAATCTGAAACCACAAAATTATCTTGCGTCATCTTACGTCTTCCGGTTTGGATAAAACCAATTGCTGTGCTATGTCACGAAAACTGAACTGCGAATAAACCCAATTCATACAAGGTAGGCGCCCTTGAGTAGAAGAAAGAAAAATGAGATTTTTCTAGTTTCCTAAAAGCCAGCCTTTCAACTAAACGGTGATACAAGTCATTTGTCAATAACTTTTTGATTTCAGAGAGCTAGTTATGATCTACCTCGTGAAGTTTTTTCTGTGTCACCCGGTATGTTTTGAGGGAAATTTGTTTCATCTTTTGCAGAGTATAATAACATTCATGATCTATTGTAATGATCTTATCGAGCCCCACAAAAAGGTACGTCTGGCATGTTTTGTTTTTTTTGTCATTTATTTCAATGTTTCAACTGCAAAACGGTGTACAGTAAAGTCCCGCCTTTAAGAAACCCACTTTTTTACCTCAGCCTATTGTTTTCCCTTAATTACCCTATTGTTTTCCTATTGTGTTAGCAAAAATTCAGGGTCTGAGTTTCTTATAAAGTGGTTTCTTAAAGGCTGGACTTTACTGTACATTAAACACAAAAAATTCCGGACGTTGATATTTTCGAACATTTCAAACATCCGAAAATTTTAGTGACCGAAATTTTTACAGCAAAGAAAAATCACAGGAAAGCATTGTTACTGTTTAAAAACGTAATATATTCATCATCATCATCATCATCATCATCATCATCATCATCATCATCATCATTTATTTATTTACAGTAGGCAAAAATAAAATAGTAACTAAATTACTGCTAATTAAGGCCAACTATCTTACATAATTTACAATTTTTCTAGATAAATAATAATACTATAATTACAGGATAAAAACATATAAAGTCTGTCCTGTTAGGAACCCAACCTGTGGTACATATGCCTTGCAGAGCCCACAGTTGCATTTATCATCATTCCAGTATCTTATTTGATGTTTCTTGCTCACGAAACATTTTACATAGAAAAGAAATGTGTTGGGAGAGCTAATTTGTGAAACATCATGATTGTTTTTTAACAAAATTCACTCTCCATCATTCTCATCATCCTCAACAATAATTATTGAATCGAAATTTCTGACAAGGACCCCTTTGAGAACTTAAAATGAAGCACAATCGGTGAAGTTATAACATTTTTATCATAAAATAAGGAGAGAAAACTTTACATTGACCGTTTTCCATAGTCGTCTGAATTTTTTCTAAAAACATCCAAAATTCTTTGAAAAAAGATCCGAGAATTTTTTGTCCGAAACTATTTTGTCGGAAATCTATTCGTCCGAATTTTTTTGCGTTCAATCTTATATTCATGGAATCAAAGAAACACATTGAATCAAAGAAAGAGAGACTGAAAATTATGGATATGGAATGACGAAGAAATGGAGTACACTGAAAAGAAAAGCCTTACTTACGTACATTTAACCCTATCTGTACCCTGGGGGGCTGATTCAGCCCCCTTTTTGTTTTATCCATGCTACTTTTTTCTGTGAAACCCTGAGCTTTTTAGTTTTCGTGGCTTTTCCTAATTAGATATTTTGCTGTTTTACCCCAAATACCCCAAATTGATCAAAATATCTCATTTTGTTTTGGAAATATAACTATTTTCTCAAATGTTAGTTTTGAAATTTTGTATTTTGACATCGTATTTTATTTCAGTCACACATGAAGGTGAATGTACATGTCAGTGATGTCAATGATAATTCACCAATCTTTACTGGAACACCATACATTTCAAACATTAGCGAGGTAAACAGTTCTTCTTGCTCAATCGTTTGATTGATTCATTGATTCATTGATTCATTGATTCATTGATTCATTGATTGATTATTGCATAGATTGTTAACTTGATCGATAGACTGATTGATTTCTTCTTTACCTGATCTTTTGATTCCTTGATCGATTAATTACCTGATAAGTTTCAATCATTGATCACTTTGACTGGCTGGTTGATGATTAATTTGATCCATACACCGAATTATGACTTATTATTTCCATGCTTCATTGGTGTAACATCTCAATTGCTTGATTACATGATGGTTGGATTGATCGATTGATTGATTGAATGATTTATTGATTGATTGATTGATTGATTATTTGATCGATTCGTTGATTGATTGGCTGATTGATTGATTGATTGATTGATTGATCTGTTCATCTTTCTCTTTCAGACTGCGGACATTGATAGTTTTGTGTTCAGAGTGACTGCGACAGATGCCGATGAGATCCAGGAAATTATTTACAACATTGTTGATGGCAATATCGTAAGTTTCTTTCGAACGTTGATTCATATCCAAAGTCGATCTTGGATTGCAAAAAGGTTTTGTTGAAGACAATGTTAAATTTTTGACATCGTTGAACTTGCATTTTATCCTTGTATCCTTTTATCCTTGCATTTTAACTTGCTTAAATTAGCTGTAAATTTAGCTATAATTAATTCTCGCCTACTGTATAAATAAATTAATGATGATGATGATGATGATGATCCTCAGCTGAGCTACTAGCCGACTAAAACCCCAAGCTATTACTTGTTCAGAATCAACAAACCAACAGCGAAGGTGAAGTGGAGGCAAAATTTGTCAAAGCGGGGTAAAATAGATCACTTGATTTTTTGCTTCTAAAATCAAAATTTTGACTTTTAAATGAATGAGATTGTCTTTGTCCATGATAGAAATAAATTTGTTCTTGAAATAAAGCACAATAGCAGTGAAATTCGTGAATTTATTATGGACCCATTCCCCCCCCCCCAATCTTACCATATTCACATTGTAAAATTTCAACAGTTTACGAACGGTGATGAGTCTCTTCTCGTTGCTAACATAAATAGAACTCCACGATGCAATTTTCTATTTCTTATAATACACAGATTGTATTTGGTTTCTGAAAATTGCCTTCATAATCTATGCTATAAAACATTATTGCCAGGCGCTACTTTTGAAATTTAGCAAGGGGGGCTCTCGAACAAATTTTCGATATTTTAAATATTTTGAAGTTTTAATAATGACGTCGGAGTGTCGAATTGTATTTCAACTTTTTCGCGACAGGGCAGGGCTTTGATTATCTTTCTTATCAAAATTCTTAAATTGGAATTTGTCATTGTCTAGCCATCTCCATTTACTACATCACCAAATAAAGAATGTCGAATTTAACAAAAATTGGGAAACCATGATTTTCCCATGAAAAATCTGAATCCCGCCACGTTTTTTCTATCAACTATGTCAATTCAATTACTTGTCCAATAAAAAGCTACTTGAAAATTCATAGGTCAGCTTCGAGTCAATTGATTGTGTGGTTTCATAGAATTTGTTTAAGAATGAGGTCATTTAAAATCATTCAATTACATCATGAACATTTTGCTCACAATATGCTGTTTATCATAAAATGCTTTTTAAGTTTGGTCATGGTAAAAACAGAAATATTTTGTTCACAATATGCTTTTTATCATAAAATGCTTTTTTATGTTTGCTAATGGTAAAAATAGAAATATTTTGTCTGCAAAATATTCCAAAATGCAAAATATTTTCCGGTTTCTAGTACTTTTCGTTAAATTGAGATTCAATGTCATGAACCTCTAAATAATTTCTCAACTGATTTTCAGCTGGTTGGAGCCGTTATAGTCATAGCCTGCGTGTAGACTCAACTGGTTTTTACAAAAATTGAAATTGAGATGCAACTCAATTTTAAATTTTGTAAAAAACCAGTCGAGTCTGCACGCAGGCTATTATAGTCAGCAAACTCTAGCCTATCAGCCTATCCTAAACTTTTTGAGAAAACATTCCTCAAATGAGTTGTATTATAAAATGCGTTGTAATTTCGAAAAATATTCAAGAGTTCTGAAAAATCCAACGGTAGAATTATTGCAAAGTAGCTAAAGTTTCTTGCAAGCCATTCAGCTCAAAGAAATAGGTCATAGAATTTTACACCAATCTTTTTAAAGATTTGGAACCTATGCTTCTTTCTTGTCATCATCTATTGAATCGGATTCGAATCACGTTAGGCCCAAAACTGATTTCCACAGGCTTTTGGGATGCTGTAAGTTTCAAGCGCTCATTAAAAGAAAGATGAAAGTTATTTTTAAAACCCTATTTAATATTTTTTACTTTGAGGCTTCAAATTTCCTTCAATTTCTCATTTCTGTCAAATTTAAACTTAACCCAGATCCACCGTACTTTCGCTATTTTTATTTCATGTTACTGTTTCAATTTGCTGCAGGACAATGCGTTCAAGATTGATAATTACGCCGGCCGTATATCAACGAGAAAGAACTTGGATTATGAAAAAATACAGCAATACATCTTGAATGTATCTGTCGAGGTAAGCTGCTCAGTTCTGTAATATCGTCACATGTTTCTCGTTCATCGTCTGTTATTTCGTCTGTCTATAGCGTGTAGCACCGCAGTTTAATAGTTTAGCAAGAAAGATTCGTCAAATTTACGGAAGCACTTGGTAGGCATTTTGATCTGCAATTATCCAGAGCTGGTCATAGGATTAGACCAAGAGATTTATTTTCAAATGCTTACACGTTTGGATTTAACCAAGGGACTGTTATTTATTTATTTATGGGCTTGTTTGGAACCCTATAGAATGCTTTTAGAAAAGAATTGCTATGAAAGGCGTTGAGCCGTTGAATCAAAATAATTTATTTTGTTTCATATTGGATAGCTGAATCTTTCGTTGGTAAATTAGTATTTCCTTTGCCCCAATTACATTTTTGCATACATATGTGAAATAAAAAGGTGACATTAAACTTTTAAATTTAGGATGCAAGACCAAGTAAACCAATCCGTCACGTGACTTACACCACGCTTGCTGTGAACGTCAAAGATTTTGATGACAATGGTGCTGCCTTCACAGCGTCAAATTTCACTTCACATATCAGGGAAGGGAAACTGGAGGTATGTACCGTGTTATTCGTACATTTGTTAGCTGATTGTTTTTGTAGATTCTCGTCAATTTTATTCTGTTACTTTGTCGAATGATGCTTATTAAAGATGCTAGCATCCTGTGTTTTTTTTAAGTTCTGTACATTGAAATTGAGACCACGTTTAAACTGTTTCGGTGCAGTTTTGATCCGTTACAAAGTTTACACTGCTCGAGAATAAAATTTTCTGTAGATCGAGGGAAAGAAAGTGTTGTGGACTAGCAGGAACAATGTAAACGGGAGGCTGATCCGGTACACTTTCGCTACGGTTCCAAAGTTGTACCGGTGCAATGTAAACCGGGTCTGAAATGAAAAGCTGTCCTACTGCCAACTGAAGATTCGGTAGACAATCTTTGTAGAAAGAGTTTATCGCTTCCCATATTTTAATTTATTTGTAATTTATTTTTCATTTATTTCGTAGAACATTTACGTGAACAGAGTCCATGCATATGACGTAGATCGATTTTTGAATGCCCCAGTCACATTTTCATTGAATCGAGGTAAGTAGACCATAGGAATCAAAACTGGTAAGCAGTCTAACACGATAAACCTCTTCCAAGTGTTTGAAACTGGTAGCCTGCGTGCAGACTTTGTTGGTCACTGGGGAGGAGGGGAAAGAAAGGGACTACAATTTCTAGTTTCTAGAACTAGTTCCTTTCTTTCCCCTCCTCCCCACTGACCAACAAAGTCTGCACGCAGGCTAGAAACTGGTGTCTCTCCACTTTGCAACATTAGGTAAAGAGATGTATTGATACCTCTTTGGAGTTGTTTTTGAGGGTCAGTCGAGTTGCAAACAATGTGCATATTTTCATAATACTTGTATTTTTTACAAGAAACTCTTTATAAGAAACTCAACTCTCAGATCACTAAAAATTTAAGAAACTTCAGTACTGGGAAAATTATTCAAGCAATTATTTATTTTAATAAATGTCGTGAGCGACGTGTGGCAATAGTTTCAGCAAATATACATAAAATTCTGTGTTAAATAAACTAAAATGCCAAGATTTAAAAACACTAAACGTATCGGGCATAACCCTTCATCAGTAGGCAAATTATTTATTTTAGTCAAGAAAATCGTTAGCATATTTTTACTTTATTTTCATTTTTTTCACTTCTTTTCAAATTCTTAGTTTCTTATAAGAAATGTGTGTAATTGTGGAGTTTTGAAATCACCTTTTCCGTCCATTCTTTTAGATAACGATCCAGAAAGAATCTTCAGGATCCATCCAAGGACTGGTGTTGTTACTGCAAATGGCAATCTTGACCGAGAAGTCAAATCTAAATATGTTATCGAGATTTACGTAAGTATAACATACAGAAAAAATGTAAAACGAAAACGAGGCCACGTTTGAAACCGGTCAGTTTCCGTTTGAAACCGGCATTTTTTCTCTTTGTTCGTAAGTATACAATCTTAATTATATTGTTGATCCGATCCATAGATCGTCTTCTGTGTCCCAAGATCGTCCAATCCATCCCTAGATTCTTGGATCTACCCTCTTAGTGAATTATAGAATTTAATCATAAGTTACGCGATATGAAATAGATTAAATTAAACTGTTTAAGGTTACTGTAACCCTTCAGACAGCGATTAAGAAACTCTACTTTTCACGGCCGTTCCTTAAACTATACCAAACAAACTTATATGTTATTCGAAGCAGAATAAAACGTAGAATACCATAAAAATATAACCAGTTGATTAAATAAAAACGCAAATGATTTATTCCAGATTTTAGGCGAAATTGACCACCCTTGCGGAAAAATCTTGGTGTACCTCATCGGGCATTGTTCGACCAAGACTATCTATTTACCTAAGACTTAAGGTCCTGAACTGCAAAAGGGTGTCACGAATTTTTGATAAAACGTACTGTCTAGAAATAATGCAATTTTAAATTAATGTTAATGTCTGAAATGTNCCGATACACAGAGGCGTTGGAACCGGGGACACTGGGGGAACTTGCCCCCCAAGATTTCGCAATAAACAAAAAAGTGCCCTTTTTGTTTTCGGAAGTGCCTCTTTTAGCTTAATGAAAAAGTGCCCTTGAAGTGTCATGCCCCCCCAGTTTAAGATGCTTCCTGTGGCCCTCCCTATACAATTTAGATCTGCAAGAACAAGGTGATTTTAATGTAGATAAGATTTGATATAGAGCTTGGAGACCCCGGGGGGGGGGCACTTCGATCATTTTTGTACCGGGTATGTGCCGCTGGACAGGGTATCGTTTTTAGCGATTTTGCTCCCAAACAGGGTATCCTTTTTCACAAAAGTGCTCCCAGATTGGTGTATAGTTTTGAAATAATTGCTCTCGTACAGGATTTTGACAAGGAATTTGCACTTTTGCTATTGTTTTTTGCAAGTTTGCTCCCAGACAGGGTAATCAATTTGAAAAAAATTGCTCCCAGACAGGGTGAAAATTTCAATATCTCAGAGGCACACCTCCGTACATTTTGAGGTCAAGTGCCCCCCCCCCGGGTTGGAGACTAAGTATATTAAAACCCCGCAAACAAGAACGTGGAAAATATGAACCTACAGACTGATTTTTGTGAAAAAGACACCCAAAGATAAGAACCAAAACAGTCTGATTTCTTTCCATGTTCTTATCAGATGATACACTTATAATAAATTGCCTGAAAAATAACAAATTTTGTGAATTTGAAATCTGGCTATTTTTCAAACATCTGCTGATCACATTTGTTTAAAAAAACTCACAGCCCGTTTTAAGTCCAAACACCTCAGACAGTTTTAAAGGGAAAGCAATTTTTTTGGCAAATTTCTATGATGTAATTTCTTTTTGTCTACAACACAGCAGAGCAGATTACTATTTCCTGCAACATTTAGAATGCAATCACGCCTCCCAAGTTTATCAAATGCATACTGCATATAGCTTTTGTGCTCCTCATAGTCATAAGGGTCCTTGGGGGGGGGGGGGTAAGAACCTTACCTTGAAGGCAGGAAGAGCACCACATTCATGAGAACATAGTCAGTCTGTTTTTTACAAAAGTATGTTCTTGTTTGCGGGGTTTTACTGTATATAGAACTAATTTTCAACCATCTTCAGCTACGTAATGTAACAGAATTTGATTAATATTGAATGACAGAGTCATTGAATAATATTTTCTTCTGCACAAATTTAAAGATTTTAGCTGATAGCATGCCTAAAATTATTTATTGTATAAACCTTGTTATTTAACAACAAGATTTGGTCTATTTTTATCTAAAATCTGTTTCAAATTAGATGTCACGTGAGATTTGCGACAACGCAAAATTACGTATGCAAAACACTTCAATTGTTGTTATTCGCGGACATTTTCTCGTGGCATCTAATTTGAAACAGACTATCGGTGTGTGATTGAAATCATCTCTTTCACTGGATTTTGAACTTGAGAATTAATCTTTTTAATTCCTGTGCTTTTTAGGCCAAATCAACATATCATCCTCCGGCCCAAGCACTCCTCATTGTATACATCGATGATATCAACGATAATGGCCCGAAATTCGAAAATAATGATTATTGGGCTGTAGTAATGGAAAATTCGAATATTGGAACTTCAGTTTTGACTGTTTCTGCTACAGATGCTGATGCAGAGGTAGGTCTTTACACAATGTTCCAACAAGAATTTTGGTGCCATGACGTATCCACAGTAGACGAATATTCCTCCTAAGTCACCTGCCACAATTGTCATTTTTGGCAACATGGCAAGATTAGACTTCATCAAGACGTATTTAAAAGGTCTGTTTCAACCTGCCATCTCTTGGTTGGCCTTTGTTGTCGCCATTTTCATGGGACAACAAAGAGATGATACGTGCAAAGCATGCTGGTTTAAAAGGACCCTTTAAAAATCAATCCATGAAACGACTGATCGTAAGCTTTGTAAATCTGATTACGATTTTTGAAGATATCACATTTGTTCAACTTTTCGCTTTCGCGCCATCAAAAATCAAAATATTAATCAAACGTACCTATATTTATGAAAACTAAATAATCATGAAGGTGTAAATTTTATTTGTATTGCTCATGGCCTCATTTATTGCATCATTTAGCCACTTTCTGTAGTTCTGTTTCCTTAGGGCCTGGTGAGTTGCCAAGCCTTCTTGGATGTGTTGTGCAAGTCTAGTTTAGAGTCCTTCCAGGAGTAATGGCAGAGTATCAAAAGAACCATTTTCATACCGTTCTCTTACAAATATTTTGGTTCAATATCTAGGATGGCAAGAAGAGTCCTATCACCTATGAAGTATGGATGGATGATGAAACATTTGGAATAAATGATGATGGAGTTATATTTGTCAATGCGACTGTTGATCATGAAATAAGGTCACTTTATAACTTCAGAGTAAGTGATTCTGAAAATTATTCATTTTATTTCAATAGAAAGGCGGTAGAGGCTATTTTGTTTCAAAAATTTAAGAGAATTATTTGAAGTGTCCAAACGTGAATTGAACTGATAAATCGTAGAATGTTTTAAATTTCGATGCATTTTAATGCATTTTAACTTTTGATAGTTTTAACTCTTAGTGCACTGGCAAAAGCGCTAATAATCTCTCTGACGGCCTAACTTCAAATCCATGCATTGTCTATGTTTTTGTTTCTTCTCTTTCATCTAATCTGATGAATGAATGTTGTTGGGGAGACGAACTCGAAAAACCTTTGTCCGAAAACTAAAGAATCTTGGCCTATCACCGACGACTTAAAAGTTGTCGGTCATGCGCATGTCAAGTAGGTTTTACAATTGAGTTGCATTGCTCATGTTATTAGCCAATCAGCGATTGATATTAGTGCTCCTGTCTGATTTTCTTAGTATTTAATTGATTTATTAACTGAATTATTGATTGAATATCCTTTTTATTTTCATCAGGTAATAGCAAGACAAGAAGAGAAGCCCCCAACTTCAGCCCATGTCACGGTTCGAGTCGCTGATGCGAATGATAACAGTCCGGAATTCAAGACCACAATGCATCATTGCAATGTGAAGGAGAATGCGCCTCCGGGCACTCAGATCATCCGGGTAGGTTTTAAGGATGTCATTGGTTATCCTTTGCGAGATCATCATCATCATCATCGTCATCATTCATTTATTTACAGTAGGCGAGAAGTAATTATAGCTCTAATTTACAGCTAATTTAAAGGGAGTACAAAGACCAGCATGCTTTGCGCACAGTCAGCGACTTGCTCTGCACAGCTTCCAGAATAACTGACTGTACGAAATTCACAAAAACAAAAACAAACGATGGCAAAGGCTGCTGGTCTTTGTACTCCCTTTAAGCCTATTTTTACAAACAATATATACAACATTACAAAAAAAAAACAATACTACTTTATTACATGAGGATAAAAACATAAAAGTCTATCCTGTTAGGAACCCAACCTGACAGATCAGTATGCATAATGGAAAATGTTTCGAGAAACTTTTTACTCCTCCTCTATATATTTACTTTTGCATTTTCTTCCGTGTCGCATATACCCATGTCAGGGAAAGGAAATGCCTACATTCTTCTGAAATATCTACAATATGAAAAACTTCCAAGTATTTCAAAGTACTCTATTCTTAAAAGTTAGGTAGCTAAAAAAAACACTGAATTTGTCTACTGGTTTAATTAATAACCAATTATTTCATTGACATGTGGAGAGGCACCAAAGTTGCATCAAGGAGATCAAATTGCTCAGAAGAGTCCATGCAACAATATTGAATGTTATTGATCTTTTTGGCATGGAAACAACTTCTGTTTGCTTTTCCCGATAGGCTGGATTCACCCAGTGACAGAAACCCAGTTTTCAAGTGGGGTGGGGGGTTAAACGTCGAGAAAATGGCCAAATTTCCCAACTCATGCCTAAAATTTCCGACAAATTCTTGTCCTTTGCTCATTTTTCCAACTTTTGAGCGAAAAATGAGAGCAGTTGCCCCCAAAACCTCCATAATTTCCGCCTCTGGATTCACCCAGTGGTGTGCATAGACTGACGAATCTGTTTTACTTTCTGTAGATCGAAGCAACTGACAAAGATTCTGGCAAAAATTCCTTGGTGACATACAGCATTGTGCCTGATGCTCGTGGCTTTTCAAAGAAGTTTACGATTAACGCCGTTACCGGATGGTTGTCTACTGCAGTGAAATTGAACAGAGAAAAAGATGCAGTGATTCCATTACTTGTAAGAGCTACCGATAACGCACCCAGATTTGAGGATAGAAGGTGAGTACTGTTGCGCGTTAACCTAGCTTTTAAAGACCAATTGTCAACCATGATCCTTTATGCGCCGAATGAAAAGCAAGACAAAGAGAATGTAGGCCAAAAACGACTTTCAGATAATATGAAAGTTGCCTTTGGCGCCACGAAGGATCTTGGTTAGCAATAGGTCTTTAATGAATCACAATCAATCACATTGCAAACTTAAGCTGAGATGATAAATGGTTGGCTGTGCGTGAACATTTGCAGGAGATCTTTTTGTTTTGTTACTGTTCAAATATGAAAAAGTAAGACGTAGCCGCCTGGCGTTACGATATCATCGAAGAACTGATGCGTAGCTTGAGCGTAGGGCCCCTTGAAAATCAGCCTTTGCTGAAGGGCAACCATCCTTAAATGAATGAAATGAAATGAAATGAAATGAAATGAAATGAGCTGTTTGCGTCTAAACGAAGGCATGGGCATCAAATCTTTAAAAAAGATTGCACAAATGATTATTGCATCTTCCTTTTTATTTATTGGCTTGAAAGGAACTTCAAGTACTTTGCTATTATTGTTCATTGGCGATTTTTGATATTTTGATTATTTTCAGAAATATAGCGTTTTTGTGTTNATGATTATTGCATCTTCCTTTTTATTTATTGGCTTGAAAGGAACTTCAAGTACTTTGCTATTATTGTTCATTGGCGATTTTTGATATTTTGATTATTTTCAGAAATATAGCGTTTTTGTGTTTCAACCAAGGTCGAGTCTTCATCAGATTGTTAAATCATAAACCAGAAAAGCTACCGATTTCTGCTTACTGCCATATTGTAGACCCTCGTAGCTATTTGAAAATCGTTACTACTGTCATGTCAGCCGATTCAAAAATAGTTGTGATGTTTAAAGGACAATTCCGGGGTTGGTATTATTGATGATAAAATGAAAGATTATGCTATTATGAACAGTGTATCGTACTTTTTTCCACTATATTTCCTCTTTTCTCTGAGAAATTACGTATTAAAAAGCAGCCACTGCTCAGCGACGTCATAAAAAAGTGATCACTGCTCGATGACGTCATCTCAAAGCCCGTTGGGAACGACGCTGCCCTATTGTTTTCTTGCCTCTGAATCGTGGCTAGCCTCCTTATCGTGTACTCGTGGAAAAATGGAGACCGATCGTGATAACGTTTGGCCTAAATTACGGAGACATTTATTAAATTGACAGATAAACAGAAGTCTAAATGCGGAAAAAAGTTTGTCATTTGATTCAGGGGATGGTAAGTTTGTTTTCTAACATTAATTTCACCAACCCCGGAATTGTCCTTCAAACATCATTTTTCAAGTCAATATAACAAATAGATGATTAAAGTACCATAAAATAGCGTAGATGTAAAAAACACGACGTATCAAGCATATACTCGTTTGTCTTGATAACGAGTACATGCTCGAAACGTCGTGTTTTTTTACATCTACGTTATTTTATGGTACTTTAATCATTTATTTATTATATTGTCGTTTAATGTTGATGGTACCACACGCAACAAACATATTTTTATTGATTTTTTAGGTCAGTTGATGCTGCTGTGGAAATAATAGTTGGCGACTTAAATGACAATGCTCCCGTGTTCGAAGAAACTCAAATGGTTGTGAGGCTATTTCAAGATGTCCGCCTGAGGACCGTTGTTGCGAAAGTAAAAGTTAGTAGCCCATTAACTTTTTTAATGCTTATGCAAGTTCAAGTTCAACCAAAAATGTTAATTTTCTGTCTTATTTGCAATAGAAAATTATCTGCAGATTATAAAATCTCTGAAGGACCATTTCGTTTAATCTTATTTATCCACGACATCCATTCAGTTGTACCAGGTGAGTCAGAAAAAACAATCTCCGTTTGAAAGGCCACTGCTCCCTGGACCATGGGTAGTGAGTGTGGACACAGTTCGTGTCGATCGTGCCCACAATTCATGGCCTAACTGTGCTCAAATGAATAAATGTATTTCGTTACCTTGCTTGTCTTCATTTCATTGGTATCTTTCCTCTCCTGGTTTGTCTCCTTGTTTTCGTTTGCTGTGTAGGCCTAAATTTCAAATTGTTACCGCGCTTCGGAAGTTATGGCCTGAGAACTAGTTCCCAGGCGACGCAGCNCCACGACATCCATTCAGTTGTACCAGGTGAGTCAGAAAAAACAATCTCCGTTTGAAAGGCCACTGCTCCCTGGACCATGGGTAGTGAGTGTGGACACAGTTCGTGTCGATCGTGCCCACAATTCATGGCCTAACTGTGCTCAAATGAATAAATGTATTTCGTTACCTTGCTTGTCTTCATTTCATTGGTATCTTTCCTCTCCTGGTTTGTCTCCTTGTTTTCGTTTGCTGTGTAGGCCTAAATTTCAAATTGTTACCGCGCTTCAGAAGTTATGGCCTGAGAACTAGTTCCCAGGCGACGCAGCCTTCGAACGAGGTCGTTTTTTCGGACTACATAATTCAATTCAATGTTTATGAAATGTAGTTTTAAATAGAGGCAAAGTTGATTTTCTAAATTGTGCTCTTTCGAAATTCGGATCTATACTATCTAAACATCTGCTCTGACCAATGTAAAATACAAAAATGTTTAGGAAATAGCTCCGTCAACACAATATCTCACTTCATTCTAGTCAATACATACTATATAATCTATTTCTAGGCTATTGATCACGATGCTGACAAATTTGGCACAACAAGATATTACATGATTTCAACGAACAGCAAATCGTTATTTTCACTGAACATCAAGACAGGTGCAATTAGCGTTGCTTCATCATTAATGTCAAAAGCTGGAAGAACATTCAGTATGGTTATCGGTGCCCGAGATAACCCTGGCGAAGTCATGTTCAATATTGCTAAGAGGAATGTGACTGTTATGTTCAGAATTGAAGAAGCGAGTGTCGATGTTTTGTGTGTTTCATTGATCAATAAACTTGTCATGCAAGCAAAGGCGGAATTGTTCAGAAGGTAATGTTGATTCTAAAAAAAGGTTTTTTACTAAATGCAGATTTTTTTTCATACCGTAAAAGCTCTATTTAGCCCCCCTCTCTGATAAGCCCTTCCCTTCTAGGTTTAAGTTTTAAATAGCCCCCCTCTCTAATAAGCACCTCCTTTCTGAGTCAAATATTTTAAATAAGCCCCCCTCTCTATTAAGCCCCCCCATTTATATCAAATGCGAGAGGATGCCAAAGATTTCTATTTATTAGCTAAAACAAGTTTGGACGTTAATTTTGATATGGTTTTGGGATTAAAAATGCGTTGAATTTGTGTATTTGACTCGTAAAAGTGTACGTTGATTCTGAAAAGTATGAGGTAAAAGCTATCGTTTATAGCCTTGTCATTTGACTTTGTGAATAGACGCCCCTTTCTAATAAGCCCCCTCTCTTTTATGCCCTCCCTCTGGAGTCTCCAAAATTAAATAAGCCCCCGGGATCTTAATAGAGCTTTTACGGTATTTCTAAACTAAAGATTCTTCCTTAGTTGAATCGAAACATTTGTGTTCCCTCGATCAGCCCGTGAAACAATGCTGACTGCAGTTTTTTCTGTATGGCGTCACTCCCCAAGAATAAAGTTGCTACCCTATTTGACTGATATCTGTTATCGATTTCTTTGCATAGTGTTGGCTTAAACAGCTACTTGAGAATTGAGCTAATTTATTCCCAGATCTTAACTTATATTTCTTGGTCTTGATCTTTAGAAACTTATAAACATCAATTAAAATTCATACAGACGACATGTCACGTGACTTTATCAATTTGCGCTCGAAAATCAGACTTGGGGTAAATGAAGCCATTACAAAGTATAGCGTCGCACTGGGATTTTGAGAGTGTCTCGTTTATTTATCGAAATAAATCAATTCTAAAAGCTTGGAAGCTGTTCAAATCGTGCCAAAACTTTAGCGGATAGATAGGCGAACATCGAAAAGGAAGGTTGACTTTGAAGAAGCGACGAGCAACTTACAACCGATGGAGATTCTGCCACTTTTTACAAAATTATCGCTGCAAAGGCAAGTTTCTAACAGCTTTCTTGGCCTAAATTTTTGTTTTGCCTTTAAAAACAGCATCTTCTTGCAATTATTTCATTAGGCTAGGTCTGACTGACAATTGCTACCTATCCTTTCCCTACTCACTATCGCGAGGTAGAATATAGGAGCTATTTTTATGCAATTTTTGTGCAAATTTCCTATAGAAACCTATAGCAATTTTCTGAAGATTTACCCCAAAACAAGATGGCGTCGTGTTTTTAACGCTGTTGTGACGTCATGCCGTCTGTATGAATAGCACACTTTATGAAATTTACAGAGAAGTCTAGTTATGAACCTCGTCAAATCAATTTGTCATTTCTTGAGATTTACACACATGCCTGATTTTCAGTCTCACAACAGTCAGGTCTTTGTTGTGGAACTAACCTTCTTTCGTTTTATTTCGCACAGAAACTTGCAGAATCTGATTGGCTTGGATATAGACGTTGTTGAAATCGTTGCAAGAGGAGGCAAGAAAGGGTGAGAACATTTTTTATCTCGTGTCCCTTAATTTTGCGACAACGTCATGAAAATCCTTTAAAAATATGTGAAGATTGAAATATAGTCCTGAAACATTGTAGCTCTTAAATTTTGAGATCGCGTTGATGAAACAAATAGAAATGCAAAGAAAGAGGTTCGTAGGAACGTTCACTTTAAAGTAAATTATAGGCAGCTTTGCAATAGACCAATCCATAGATGCGAATGTACATCACACAACCTCGTTCCCAAGGGTATCTGTTGTTGTCAACATGAGGCGTTGCAGTTTACGGAAAACCTTCATTGACACTAGGTACGAGGTTGGTTATCACATGGGGGTTTCAAAATCGAAATCGAATCCTACTTCGAAACCTCCATGCAATCCAGAGATACAACGCGAACAGCGCCTTCGCATTCGACTGCGGAATGGTCTAATGTGATCAAAAATGATCGTAGCTGATTATCAACTGACTTTGCTGACTCTTCATTCTCTATTCCCTCTTACGTTACTCTCAATGATCAATAAATCTGAGACTCGCTTAGGTAATAATGATTTTTTCCATGTCTTTTCATGTTTAGGTCTGAAATCAAGATTAATGCCTACAACAGGACAACACGAGAAGTTCTTTCAAGACCACATGTTCTAAGGTATGTTCAACGCCGTCCAATTTGCTTTATGTAAACCAAAATCTATACTAGGTAGGCATCTATTTTGTGACCATTGATTTATCCAATTCAGGGCTAGTCTGCACTTTTTAGCGGACCAGCTTCCAATATCGGCACGTTATGTGTCATGTGGTGAGGGTTAGGGTTTGGAAAGAGGTTTCAGTTAGAGTTAGGGTTAGTTTCAGAAAAGCCTAACTTACCCTAAACTAACCCTAACTTACCCTAACTTACCCTAGCTAACCCTAACTTACCCTAACTAACCCTAAGAACGCTTTTCTGAAACTAACCCTAACCCTTACCGTATGACATACAACAACAACACCAAATAGGTTATGGCATTTAGTGTCCACCTGATAAAGCTGCATCCAACACAATTCGATGGATTCTCGCTAAAATATAACCTGAAAAAGTAACAAGATGGTCAAGACGACGAGACGAGGAGACGATAACATGTAGACTTCAACTCATCTCAAATCATAAAAGTTGTAAACAACAACAAGGACAGGAAGAAGTTCAACACGAGGGGGCTGGACCCTCTTACTCGTTACGAGGCTAAATAAAGATGATATCATTACAGAAAAAGGTTTTTTTGACACCCCCACTTTTATTCCGTAGGTTGTTTTATCGTCTTGGAAAACACGTCACAAGTGAATTCAACAAAAAGTGGAATATAACAAATTGGAAAGTTCCAGAATTTGCAGTCCCGCTTGCCAAATCAAAATCAGTTGAAAAGAAACCAAACGGCTCAAAGAAGAGTGGAATGACATTGTATATTATCATTGGTGTGTCTTGTACTTTGGCAGTCCTGGGATGTATTGGAGTTGTTTATGCTTGTGTTGTTAAAAGAAAGTAAGTCTTTTAATTATTAAAAGAAAAACAGACATTTTAGAATTCTATCAATTGTTGATAATTTTATGAATATTTAGTTCATGTGAAAATTTCAAAATTACTAAACCATGCACGACTCGAGCTCGGATCAACGCAGCACTAGTCCAACGATCACTCCATTAGTCTGCGTGCAGACTTTACTTTTCCACTGCGAAGGAGAGCCAACGACACCACTGACGGTGTAATGAAATAATCGAAACACCAATACTCAACGGACTCCAGAGTGAATCAACTGCATGGCTAATTTTATTACAAATTTTTACGGATTTTAATTTTGTAATTATTGCTTTGCAAAAGAGATCCACGATGCCACAGATGTAGCACATTTTAGGAAATTTCTTCGCGTTACTATAAAGTTAGGGTTCAAAGTTTTGTGTTATTATGTAGCAACGGGGTTTGTTAGGTTTCAAATCCATTATTCTGTGTCTGTATGAATATAAGATATATGAATAAAGATTTAGTATTTTTCATTGCTGTGTTTCCATGCGTGAGAAAAGGGTAGTATTTTCCAGAGGCATAGAAGTAGCAAATTCTTGCTGCTGGAGTCTTAAAGGCAGTCTGTCACGCATCTGATTGGCTGCAGTAAAGTCAGAGCTCAACACAACGAATGTCTTTGTGAACCTGTGCATTGGGAACAAAGGAGGGCTGATCTGTATCACTTTCTACGGCCGTAGAAAGTGATTAGGATCAGCAGCCATTCAGTTCTCCTATTCTTTGTATTGTCCTGATCACCCAATCAGATGCGTGACAGATTGCCTTTAATCAAACTTTTTATCGAATCGAATGATAACAAATTTGAAAATGGAGTTGATCAGATCATGTTTTTGTCTAAACCCTCTCACTAGTTACTGGCATTTTTTTTAAGACAAAAATTCGTTTCATTATTTTTTCAGGTACTATGGAGAAACAAACTCTTCGCAAGCTGAAAGTATGATCAAATTCAGAAATAATTTTGACAACAATTCCTATTGGTGTGGCAGCCAAGAAGATATTAGAAACACATCACATCGATTGACAATCACTTCGGATCTTCCTGATTTGATAGAAATGTATGGAGACCAAGAAGATGAGGTAAGGAGATTATTTTTCACAAAACTATCTCCTGGTTTCTGATAGAAAAATTGCGATCATTTAGTGTGTTACAGTTGCTAGAGGGTCCTGAAGGGATAAAATGGGTCGACTTTCGTCTGAGCATGCGCTGACTTTCAGGGACGCTCTGCACAAAGGTGGGTTTGCCTCGTTTCGGAGTGGCGGGAAATCTTGAATGCTCACGTCATTCGCTGTCGCTGCAAAATAAATATTCGGTCTAAGTTTTCGGGCGTATTCAAAGTAATATTTTTTCTTTAGTGATTCATATTGACATAAAAAACAGCTGTTTTAAAAGCTGCTTAACAAAATCTTATCATCAAGTGCGAATTTCGACTCTGTTGAAAATGGCAACTAGAAGTTTTCTTTGCGTTGTCTTGGTGGTCCTGATTCTCAGCTTAACTCCGAGTTTGGATATGGTGAAAAACCGAAGTATGGTCCGAAATGAAATAACAGACGTTTCAGGAGCAAGTGCTTAAAATGATTTGCTTAAAATGACACTCTGGGGATGGGATCTTCATGCTGGGACTGGGATTTGATGAACTGGGATTTGACGAACTGAACAGCAAAAACAATAGACTGGGNGATTCATATTGACATAAAAAACAGCTGTTTTAAAAGCTGCTTAACAAAATCTTATCATCAAGTGCGAATTTCGACTCTGTTGAAAATGGCAACTAGAAGTTTTCTTTGCGTTGTCTTGGTGGTCCTGATTCTCAGCTTAACTCCGAGTTTGGATATGGTGAAAAACCGAAGTATGGTCCGAAATGAAATAACAGACGTTTCAGGAGCAAGTGCTTAAAATGACTTGCTTAAAATGACACTCTGGGGATGGGATCTTCATGCTGGGACTGGGATTTGATGAACTGGGATTTGACGAACTGGGACTGGGAATATGAACAGCAAAAACAATAGACTGGGAATGGGATGTAATCACATACTGTATACAGTAAATCCCCGCATATAAGAACCTACAAAAATATGAACCTACAGGCTGCTTTTCTTAAATTATGCACCTTATAATTAAGAACCTGTTTCAGTTTGATGGAAAAATATGTTCTTATGACAAGGGTAATACAGTTTGTTTTCAGTTTTCTTATTAAGTTCGTTTTTGTCCCAGTTGGCTGTTTAAATCTGAACCTCCTCCTCTGCTATTTGTAAGCTTAGAATTATTTTTTAGGTCCTTAATAACATCGTGAAAGCAAATAACAAGGCTGAAAATCTTTTGGTGATGACCCCTAAAAGGTTTACAGAAGGGATCCTTCAAATAAGAACCTTTATACCCTGAAATTAACATAAGTACCTTTAAAATAAGAACCTAATTCAGCCTTGCTCTCAAAAAAGTAGGTTCTTCTACGCGGGGATTTACTGTATCAACAAAACGTGACTGTGACTGCTTGCAAAATGTGTTTGGGAAAATAGGATTATTGACCCCCTTTTAGGACCCTCTCGCCATAGTCATCAATCACTATTGTACTCATGGCATTTCAGCTACAAATTGCCTCCAAGTTTGTGCGCACTTTCTATTTTGTTTTCTACCATAAGAATGCCAAATTTTCTTTTGATTCTATTTTGTGATATAATACAATGATTATTACAACTAACGATAAAAATAGCACTTTAGAGTGCGTTTTATCTACAGATGTGGTGGTAGAACACTTTCTTATAAGCTACTTTTCATGTAGAAAAAGTGAAAGAGTGGGCATTTTAGGTGGCTATAGTCTTGGTAACGCTTCTCAATTGCAAGCTTTTAGTATATTTGCAGCTTAGCTTGCTAGGACAGCACTGAAGTAAAGAGCTCTCGGGTTTCCAAATGACCCACAAAGTGTATCCAATTTTTACAGAGTCGCCCTATAAATTTTTGAGGAAACTTAGTCAATATGTTTGCCGTTGTAGACTTTTATTGTCTCCCATTCAGGAGGAACCTTTGGCAAATAACAATACCACTGAGGAGGAGATCGTAATTGGAAAGCAATTATCAAGATACGACTCAAAAGCGTCATCCATCCCGTTTGCTAATTCAAGTTGCGGTACAATTTATAGAGCGCCCTCCGTCGCCAGTAATTTCAGCAATAATCAAGTAGCGCTCAGTGGCAAAAGCTCCAGGGGGTCAAGAGGATCACGGAGAAGAAGGAGACGGGGGGCTATGGGGAGAATGTCAAGCTCAGAGCCTCAACTGCTTGTGAGGAGGTTGTCAATAGTGCTGGACACTGATATTGATATCATTGGAGGCAGAAGGTACCCTGGTACCGCAAGGAGGTTTTATATGGGAGCTACCCAAGGAACTTGCTGATATCTCATTTCTCGGAGTACCAAAGGGACCGACAAAAATTGGTGTCAACGAAAGACTTATTGGAGCGACCTGTTGTAGAAAGATTTTATCGAGGGCTGTGATGAGGGACTAAACTGAAAACTCTGGAAGTTGTGAAGAATTTAGACTAGCTATAGACATCTTCAAATATACCCAGAGAATGGATACATCTATATGAGGCTGTAGGAATAGAATTAAAGAGGTGTATATCGTTTGTTTGCACAATATAGACTGCTTTGATAGGGTTTTATTAAAGACCATGACTGCTACGATTGTTGGTGCTGGCAACTGAAAGAGTTTTCAACTTGCAACTGGAAGAGTTTTCAACAAGAATGCACGCTACAGCTCGGCCACTTTTCACCCTCGTCAACATGGTCTCTCTTTCAACTTCCCTAACCTTATACAACACTGTGCAAGCAGTTATTGTTAAACTATTGGATCCACTACACAACTGAAGTACAGTGAGATGTATTACATATTAGATATATTGCACCGTGACTGTATCATTCACTTTTTAACGAGGAATTCAACAAGCAGTGACTGGTTCAACAGAGTATTTAACGTACTTTTCAAATGTAGTATTTCATCGAACTGTTCAACTGGCATGTTTCACCCTTGCTGTTCAAATCGTGTAGTATTTCACTTTTTGTTCAATTGGAGGATTTCACTTAAAATTCAAACGGATTATTGCATTTGCTGTTCAAATGGAGTATCGCATTCGACCTTATTGCTTAAGCATAACCTTTCACCTTACCGTTCAATTGGAGTATTTCACAAGTATTTCACCGTTGTAGACTTATTCCACACCAACAAGACGTAACATTGTAAGAAGCCATATGCATTGCAAAGATTTTGGGAATTGTTTATTCGTCATAATCGGGTTCCTAGAAAGAACTGACGTAGTGCACGAATTGTAGTATTGCACAAACTGGCCTATTCATCGAACTGGTGCATTCTATCGGGTGATGCTCAGTCTATCGTATTACAGAGATTTTGATCTTTTATTTGGCTTGTCAATAGTGCTTATATGAACGGGTTGAGACTCTTGAGGCCCTACTGACACATTGCAAACACTTTAAAATTCTTTCATTGCTGTATTTGTGTTTCATAAATTCGTCTTGTGGATTTTGTTCAATTATACAACTTAATCGAAACCGACATTTTCGGTGATGGAATGGTCAGACTTCGTATACTGACAATCGTCAACAATTACAGTTTTCTTCGTTATCAGCTGTGAGATTAACTACTGTTTGTCTCTCGTACTTCAGCTAAACATTTCCCTCATACCTGTTTCACGAAAATCTGTTAGTCCTCTTGGGTATATGGTCCTAACAGCTGTTTATTCGGCTATACGAAAACTCAATCTATTACAAAGCTTGCTATATGATCGAAAATATTTCGTTGATCAATAGACATAAATCTCTATTTTTTCGGTAGACTTCCCAAGGTTGCAGTAAGATATTAAAGGCCATTAAATGATGGTGCTTCGGCCTTTGACGTACACCTGTTTAACAGCAACAACTTAATTCACTATCACTCCTTGAAAATAATTGGAGGTGACAGCTCAACTTGGTTTACAGTTCTTCGTACTTCTGTACAAAATTTCGCGCCACCGCACTGTACGACTACTCTTAGAAGTTACCTTGTTAAATAGACTTTTTACCATGTAACGGTGTTTTCTCTGCTAGCTTTGGTCGCCTTGCAGTGTTTACATAGGCCTAGTAGCTGTTACCCTCCAACGAATTTTAAAAGATTTTAACGAGTCCTAAATAATTTCCCTTTGATTTCTAATATTAAAATGTAGATATATCCATATTAGATGCAGGTTGTAAAGTTTATCAAGGTACAGTATTTATTTGTAGCAACTGCTCATGAGTATTAATATATTGTAATGTAATTATAGAGGCAATGCTACACTGTTTACGAAAGTGTTTAGGACATCTTGGTTCATTTGCCTATTTTGAAGCAAATGTTCATTCCCTCGCTAAATATTCTTTGGTAAAAGTGCAAGGCAAAATAGACCATTTCGGCAATTAAAAATAGAAACTGGAGAGAGCAGTTTGATTTGATAAAATGGCGGATGCCATTCCTCATTTCGTCATGTGATATCTTTTCGACTCCATTTTATCGATATTTCATCCTAAGACATAACACAAACAGTCCGTAAAGAAGTCCGTAAATATATCCGTAAATAAGTCCGTAAATAAGTCCGTAAATAAGTCCGTAAATAAGTCTGTAAATAAGTTTGTAAATAAGTTTTATAGCTCCGTGCCATCCATTTCCCAGATACGCATCCGCCACTTAACAGACCGAACCGCTCTCCTCCGTTTTTTCTTAATTATCGAAATGGTCTATCGTGGAAAGTCCTATTCAATAACAATCGAAATAAGAAGTTTCTTTGATTCCTCCACTTAGTTCGTGATCCAAGGCCTTTCAGCAACTTTGAAAACCATTGTAGGTTTTGCCATGATGAGCAGTTTACTTTGACCAAGCGAAAAGTCTTGTTTTGTAAATCAAAAATCTTAGTTTACGAAATAGTAGAATAGAGTCGGATAGATCAGATTAATTAATCTACCTAGACTGATTACAGAATCGTAGTTATCGGTATTGATGATCTTATGGACGCTCAAACTCAAGCAACGACGCCAGTATGAGCGATATCGGTTTGGTGCAAGTCTCGTTTTGATGAGCCATTACTGGGACTCATCGTAGTAAGTCTATATTCCATAAATACAGATACAGATAGATACAGATGTAAATACAGATACTTATTACAGATGTAATAAGTCTATATTCCACCTAAGTTTGTATACAATGCTCTGGTCGTTGTGTGCTTTAACTTTAAAATTGCTCTCCTCAACCTCGTTCCCATGGCCCAAAAGGAGGCTGCTGAATCCAAGGAAACTGGCCCTCGGAACCAGGTTGCTCTCCCCACCTGTTATCTAAAAGACAGTCAGCTTGACTTTTGCTAGGCGGGCGATTTGAGGCAGATTACCGAAATAACAACTTGGAAAAACTCAAAAACTGCAGTGCCGTGAACTGCAAAGACCCTCCCTGCACTGCTGAAAGCACCAACAAGGACTTTGCATACTAAGATATTTCAGATCACCGAATCATTTTTTGATTCTATTTATTGATTTAAGATTCATGTTTTAAAATGGATTGTAAATATTAGCTTTCTACTACCTTGATAATACCTTTCTAACATTTGGTTAATTTTGTAACAAGTAGAGATTAAGTAATATTGTAGATTTAGGGTTTGTAGACAAACTCAACGATTCTTTCATTTTATTGCGTAATACAAAGTAACACATTAATTTATAGTTGAGAAAATCTCCATTTTTAATCTTCTTCTTGATCAAAAGAAATTTAGTATAACTTTAGTAAGGATATAGACCGTTTCCACCAGAATCAACTATTTTTGGAATTACTCATTTTTCACTAAAAAGTAAGACTGCAGGCTTACCTTTTTCGCCAAAATCCTCATTTTTGGGCAAAATGTAAGGCTATAGGCTTTGCTTCTTCTTAAAATCAGCCGATTTTGAAGATCCCTATTTTTGGGCAAAAAGGAAGGCTATAGGCTTTGCTTTTTCAGTAAAATAAGCAGATTTTGAAGATCTCTATTTTTGGGCAAAAAGGAAGGCTATAGGCTTTGCTTTTTCAGTAAAATAAGCAGATTTTGAAGATGCCTATTTTTGGGCAAAAAGTAAGGCTATAGGCTTTGCTTTTTCAGTAAAATAGGCCCATTTTGAAAATTCCTTAATATTGGGCAAAAAGGAAGGCTATAGTCTTTGCTTTTTGGTAAAATAAGCCGATTTTGAATATCCTTATTTTTAGGCAAAAAATAAGGCTATAGGCTTTGCTTTTTCAGTGAAATAATCAGATTTTTAAGATCCCTATTTTTGGGCAAAAAAGAAGGCTATAGGCTTTGCTTTTTCGGTAAAATAAACCGATTTTGAAGATCCCTATTTTTGGGAAACTATCGAGTATAACCTTAATAACTCGCCACCAATGGTTTGGTGGCCAACCCGGCATAGGGAGGCGAATGAAACTGGGACAAACTTTCGTAATAAACTCCTGATGTGCGTTGGCAGTAATAAAAACTTGTAACTTCCAGGTATGCTGACACGCACAACGAACAACTCCGGCTACAGTTCGAGAGTTTCAACTGAGAAAATGTCGATGATAGATGTACACAGGATAAGTCATGGATGGTAAATATCCTCATACACCTGGTCAGCGCCGTGATACGAGCAGGAACGGATGCGCAATTCTCCATTAGCATAGACATTAGTGCAGGAAGACTTTCCCATGAAATTTTTGAACAACTTCAGAAACATTACGAATCGTTACTGACCAAATTTTGTGATGGTGGACCACTCGTTAAGCCACAGATAGTAAGTTAGCCTGGGCAACATGGATGCAGAAACAATAACGGATGTGCTCTCTCCTTGTCATAGGCATGACTGTGGGAAGGCTTGCCCAATGAACTTGTAACTTCAAGGCATGCTAACTCGGACAACTTCGGGTAAACTCCACGAAACTCTAATGACAAACTGTCACTATTGTTGACCACATGTTAAGCGATAGATAGTAAAGTTCCTTGGGTAACATGGAGGTAGTAACAATCACGGATGTGCTTGCTTCCTTAACGAATATTTTCCACTAAAACTTGTAACTTTAAGGTATGCTGGCTTGGACAATTTCAAGTAAACGTCACGAATCGCTACTGAGCAAATGTTGATGAAGTTGAGCACACGTTCAGCGGTGGATAGTAAATTGCCCTCTGAATTTAACCGTCTGTGAAAACTTGCCCTATTAAATATACTGGGGAACTTCCCCTATGCAACACTCTCGGAAACTTTCCCATTTAAATATACTGGGACACTGTCCCATTTAATATACTGGGGAACTTCCCCTTCGCAACACTCTGGGAAACTTTCCCACTTTAATATACTGGGACACTGTCCCATTTAATATACTGGGGAACTTCCCCTTCGCAACACTCTGGGAAACTTTCCCATTTAAATATACTGGGACACTGTCCCATTTAAATATACTGGGGAACTTCCCCTTCGCAACACTCTGGGAAACTTTCCCATTTAAATATACTGGGGAACTTCCCCTATAAAATATACTGGGACACTGTCCCATTTATATACTGGGGAACTTCCCCTTCGCAACACTCTGGGAAACTTTCCCATTTAAATATACTAAGGAACTTCCCCTATAAAATATACTGGGANAATATACTGGGGAACTTCCCCTTCGCAACACTCTGGGAAACTTTCCCATTTAAATATACTGGGGAACTTCCCCTATAAAATATACTGGGACACTGTCCCATTTATATACTGGGGAACTTCCCCTTCGCAACACTCTGGGATACTTTCCCATTTAAATATACTAAGGAACTTCCCCTATAAAATATACTGGGACACTGTCCCATTTATATACTGGGGAACTTCCCCTTCGCAACACTCTGGGAAACTTTCCCATTTAAATATACTAAGGAACTTCCCCTATAAAATATACTGGGACACTGTCCCATTTACATACTGGGGAACTTCCCCTTCGCAACACTCTGGGAAACTTTCCCATTTAAATATACTAAGGAACTTCCCCTATAAAATATACTGGGAAACTTAAAATTAAAATGAAAATAAAATAAAGAAAAATAAAATATACACAACACTGCTATGGGAAAGACTTCCCAACTAAATCATGGCAAACTTTTACCTATACACCTTCAGGACAACACTATTTAAAAACCTTTCCACAAACTTATGGTAAAACTTTGCCTGTACAATACAAAACATTACTATGGGAAAACTTTTCAGCTAAATCATGGCAAAACTTTTACCTGTACAAGTTCATGACACTACTATGTAAAAAAAAAATGATGACAAAACTTTGTCTATAATTCAAAACATTACTAAGGGAAAATATTTCCATTTAAAATTCATGGTCAAAGTGCTTATATAAGCCCTTAGGGGTACAATTTAACCAAGGGAAGTTTGTTTATCTATTATTTTACTAACATAATGCATGGCAAGACTTTGCTTATACAATCTCATTCAATGACCACTGGTCAATGCTCTGATTGTGGACCGGATGGTGGCATTACCTGAAAGACAAAATGTTAAAAAAAACGATAACGGGAAGGGAGGGTGGGGCAATTATAAGCTTGAAACTTAACTCGCAACCATCAACTTTGACCACACCTTGCTGATGCGAAAGGGCAAGGGGACTGGCACTAGTCATCAACAATTTGCAATGCATGAAGAGTAACCGGCATGCCTTGGCGTTAACATGCATTTACTGGCGTAGAATGCTCTATTAACCCCCTACGGCATGCTTTGAGGATGGACACAATCAATACGC
>REGM01000640.1:2253-34971 GCA_004194415.1 Aurelia aurita
TAGGGTCCCCCCCCCCCCCCCCCCCTTCGTGAGCTCTTCTCTTACTGTCATTTTTAGAACATTTTTCATAACAAATGCGTTTAAGACCGATAGTTCGTAAGATCTTTGCCATTCTGACGGCACGATAGACTGACTACATGAGCCTCAGTTTCCCGCGTTGAGTTGAATGGTTTTGACTTAAAACTGAGACTCGTGTCCAAACACCTTAAGAATAGGGACTACTTAGACTATCTCCACAGTCCACACGAATTCGGGCGGAGCAAATCAGATCATTGATCAAATCAGACCAGATCATAAGGTTAGACCACGTTCCTAGTCAAAGCGTTTGATTGGGTGATAGGATCAAACTTGACAGTGAAGCGATGTTTGATTTTCGAAAGATGTCATTCCCTTTTTAGAATCTGTTTGGTCGTGAGTCCTTGTGTGTGCAGTGTGCCAAAAGATTAGATGGAGCATATTTGCCAGTTTAGGTCCTGGTACTAAAAAGCACCTTTAAAGTTCTTATTAGGCCTTCCTTAAAGATAGCTCCAAATTTTTTTCAGGTGGAGGAAGGCCGCGAACTGTTGCTCGTAGAAAACAAGTGACTGTCGATGTTTTTAGATTAAAGAACATATTGAAAAATTATAAGGTTGACGTAAACGTGCTTTCTTATGGGAAGGACTGGCCAGAAATAGCAAAAACTTATTACAATGCAAAGAAACGTGTTTCAAGGAAAAAAATTGACAAACTATATAACTTTTGCAACAAAAATATCACTTCGATAGAAAATGAACAAATTTCAGGAGACGATATAACGCACGATAGTGAAGATGAATTTGATGAAAGACAACAGGAGCCTCCGCAAGGTACCCAGGCGGAAAGACAATGCAATGACAAGACAACTCAAACGAGAACTGGACAAGGATATGATAGCAACGTCGAAGCAAATTGTGCCAATGGTAGTGACGCTGGAATCGAGAACTCAAAAAGAGGAGATAGAAACCAAGCTTGCGATAAAAATATTGAAATGCCCATTGGAGAAAAGCAGATCCTTCGACAGGCATCTAATGTCTCCAAAGAAAGCATCGGATGTAAGATGGCATCGATCTTTGAGAATGTCTCCAGGCATCTGGCAGAAACATACAATCATGATTATACTTCAATTCTTGAAGAATCAATGACAAGGGTAATTGCAAATACGTTCAGAGATAATCTAGATTACAGGACTTCCAACGATGTTTCAACACAGAATAAATATGGAGGTGATAATGTTGAGTCATTTTTAGCCAAGTCTAGTTGTGAAAAAATGGATATGCCCGATTCTTCGTCAATGGGGGAGGTGCCTATTAGCAGTTTGGGGGGTGAACATTTCCTGCCGAAAGCAAGCATGAAAGCAAACGGTGATGGCACATTGGATATATCTTCATATTTATTTATTGACAAGTTGCCAGACTTGTGGAATGATGTTGTTATAAACGAGACAACAAGTCAGTCAGTCAGTCAGTTATTTGTTTTAAGTGGGCTGTCAGGATTTTCTAGCTACTTAAAGCTAATTTAGGCCCACTATGCATGCCGCATCCAGGCATGGGACCCCTAGTTTAGCGTCCCTTCCGAAGGACGGCGAAGTGAGTTGCGAGGTCAGTCCCCGGGTCAGGCCTCTGAGGTCACCCATCCGGAGTTTGACCCCACTCGACCAAGCTTAACTTCAGTCACCTGATGAAAACTGTATAAGCCGCTCGGCCACTCACCCCACAAGTGGTAGACGTCTTGGTGGTGACTGGACTGAGTCAGTGGTAGAAAAAATAATTTTGCATAAGAATCATGGTTGTAAATGGAAATCTACCCGTAACTATGTGCGTGTGTTAAATTCACGTAAGGATGGACCATTTTTTCAATGTAGTGCCAATTGTTCCATCCCTGGTTGTCCAGTCAAGTTGACATTGACAGTAAGAAACCAAAATGACGGAATCAGTGAACTTACTTTTCAAGGAGCAAGACAACATCCGCCTGGTACCCTTTTTGCTAGGAATATAACAGGTGCGCGTAGAGAAGAATACAGCAAAAATTTTCGGAAGAACCACAACTTGGATCCTTCTGAATTTTATAGAGAAACCTTATCATCAATTCCTCTTGATAAATACAAGGCTGGTAATAGGACAGGGGTGGGCTTGTCAACAAACACACATAGGGTTTTAGCTTCAAGAGCAAGGAAATCACAGACAAAAGGAGCATCCATACATGAAACGCTCATAGATTTAAAAATCAACTTAGCCGAAAAAGACGAAAATTATGCATTGGAAGTTGGACAATGGGAACGCAACTTTTGGGGTTTAATACATAGCAGCTATGTGACCGATAAGGAAATGCGGGTTGTACTTTTGGACGAGCCAATGCTCAGATTATATAGAGCACTAGCCAAGACAGACACACTATTTCTTGATGCTACAGGATCAGTCATTAAACCCATAAAAGGCTTCTCTAGGATACTTCACTATTCGCTTGTTTTGCGACATCCATTCGGTGCTGCTCCACCACTACCCATTGCTGAGTACATAACGAACGAGCATTCTGTTGAGTCGATAGCATACTTTCTTCGAGCCATCAATAAGATGGAAAACAAAATGATGAAGATGAAATCAGACCCTCTTCCGTGCAAAATCATGATGGACTACAGCCAAGCACTGATGAATGCTGTTATGGAAGTCTACAACAAGGAGACATTTGTGCAATATCTTGACAGAACATTTTCTATCGTACAGGGATCAGCAAAAAAGGAGGACCTTGAGAAGACATTTGTGACAATATGCTGTGCACATGTCATGAAAATGGTGAAAAGAAAAGGAGGGAAACTCTTCACAGATACATCTTGCTATGCGATTTATCGGAAGATTAATTAATTGCAACTCGTTGCAAGAGGCAGAGGCAGTTGCTAGGTGTGGATTCATTGTCTTCATGTCCAAGCATATTTGCACTCAATTAAACGCCGCAACGTCGGAATTAGAGAGACACATAAATAAATTCAAACTGGAAACAGAAGAATATATTGAGGGAATGGAAGGGTGTCCAGAAGATAGCAATATTATCTCTTCGCAGGACAGAAATGGAGACAAGGAAAAGCGCAGTTTGAAGTTCGGCAAGTCTCTTATTTCGAGATTTTGGAGAAACAAAGTAATGGAATACAATGATCTTCTCCAAGTAGAGGATACAGAAAACAAGAAGAATATGGAGAACAAATATTATTTTCCTGATTTCATGGAATATTTTACAACGAATCTTTTGCCTACCATTGCACTGTGGTCGCATATTCTTTGGGGTGATCTCAGTAGATACAACGCATCTTACAAAGGTTGTTGGAGCAAGGATATCAACGAGAGCAAAACAAATGGTCACGTTGAAAGGTATTTTGGTCTTTTGAAAAATCCTTGGGAACGAAAATTACCGCTTGATGTATTCATTCAAAGAAAATGGGAAAGGAGGATGGGATTTCGACGTCAATTTGCTGATTCAATTCTCACTAGCGTAAGTAAGGGGAAAACGAGCAGACTCATGAATGTTTATGAGAAAAACATGCATTGGCTTACTGGATGTCAAAGAATGGGATCGGAGGCAAATGAAATGTTGGATGCTGTTGGTGTTAACCAGAAACCAATTATTGAAGAATCATGGATGCCAAAAAAGGAAAGAAAGGATAACAAGAAAAAAGGTATTTATCAAGCACCGCCTACGAAGCCATTGCATTTCAACCCTCACAAGAAAAAAGAAACCGTAAAAGAAAGTCGGCCAAACAGAAGGGCAAGTTCAGGATTCCGCAATTTCCGTAAGGCTGTTTGGAATGATTTAGCCGCTTCCAGTGTCTCACATAAAGCATGCACAAGTAGACTAGAGAACCTCTGGAAATTTCTGCCGGATGATGAAAAAGAAATCTACGAAAGTGAAATCAATGGTTACTGTAACATCTGCAAGAAATCTCCTAGTGAAGACGAGGAGTTTTGGGTTGCATGCGATATATGTGATTTATGGTATCATTGCGAATGCGTTGGTCATGTTCAGGCTATGGTAGACGCTATTCCTTTCTATCACTGCAAACTGTGCATAGAGAAAAGATCAAGATCGTTCATAAATTACATTAGCCATCACCGTGAGAATGTCATTTTTGGTGGAAATAATGCCATTGAGAAGTTGTTCGTCACTTGGAAAAGGAAAACAGAGAAAAGCAAAAAAATCTTGGAAACCTTTGACGATCGGCTATCAAGTATGATGCTGCCAGCAGTACACAGTTTTACCCGCCGTGGAATAATCAACGATGGAAGCAATTGTTGGTTAAATTCCATTCTACAAGTAATCTGTGGATCATCAATAAAATATCTACTGCCTCAAGGACTGAGGAAGACTGATGATCTAGTAGATAGTTTGTTTAAGCTATCTGCACTTATTGCGGAAGATGGAGAGCCGATTTCCACGAGCAACTATGTTGCACATATTGCGAATCGGATCGCAATGCCACTAACTGGAAGCAGTGGACAACTAATGGGCCACCAAGATGCAGCCGATGGATACGCCCAAATAATGACAACATTATTCAGTACGGAAGAATCCTTACACGTCGAGGACAATTTTATGGCGACAAGAATTGAGCTAAAAAATTGTTTGACTTGCAAAGATGTTACGGGCGAAATTCAGCGGGAATTCATGACATTCATTGATGTTATTAGATGCAAAAGCAATCAATGTGTAACCTTGAAGGATTTAATCTGGGATGAGTTTACGGGAAAATATGAGCTAAATGAAAAATACCATTGCAAGGGATGTGCAGGTGATAAAATCAACGAGAAAGTCCTACTCACCTCATTTTTCTTTACGGCACCAAATATCATTGCATTTGGAGTACGAAGACGTGATCCAGAGTCGCAGTATGCCAATAGTTCACGTATTTTACCCGACAGACTCTTGGATCTAAGCCATCACATTGCAGGTGTGGATTCTTCAGTACCATTGTACTATCAGCTTATTGCGATGGTAGTTCGTTTGGGTAAGGAAGCTGACAGTGGACACTATATTTGTCACATATTAGATGAAAACAATAATGTTGTAACTGTGAATGACAGCCAGATTTCACTGCATTCATGGAAGGAGGTGGCAGAAAATATTTCTACACAGCGCCAGGTACAGATCTTTCTGTATAGCAGAGCCAATGGAGAGCTTGGGGAAAATGTGTGACGCAATAGAGACCCATGGAAGGTCGATTCAACCCAAGTATTGAATATCCGGCGATGTTGGATAGAGGAAAAAATCCCTGCAGACAAGTGCATTTCATGTGCAGATTTTCAGACCATTTATGGAGATAATCATTTAAATGACAGCATCATGAATTCATTCGTTCGCAATCTTGCTTTCGATATTTCTAAGCGAGGGAGTAATCAAAGGAGTTGCTATGCCACTACCAGTTTTGTGATGAGTAGATTATTAACAGGTGACACACAATCAAGGGTTGTTCAGCGCCCGCTGGCTGATCTTACGAATGAAATGGCTAGCACAATAGTCCTCCCCATCCATCATAAGGGGTCACCCGGTCACTGGACAGTGGCAGTAATATACCCAAATGCCAAGATTATAGTGCACTGTGATTCACTTCAACAAGTATCAATAGCAATATTCAAATCACTGTTGTCATTTATGCTATCAATGTCAATTGCACGTAATGAAGATTTTGACGCCGCATCATGGATTCTGCTGTCTCCAAAGGACATTGAAAAGCAAAAAGATGCTTCTTCCTGTGGGGTTTATGCAGCAATAAATGCTCGTAGACTTTTGAGTTTGGAGTTCATCGGTCGCGTCATGAATAATGAAGATGTAAAAAATATTCGCTTGTGGATCGCACATAATGTCTCGGAAAGAAAATATGTATGTGAAAATGCGTCAAGAAAGGCAACAATAGATATTGTAACGCCGTGGTCGAATGTAGCAAATGACAAGTTAACCCTAATCCATATGGGCTTTTTTCAAGCTACCATATATGGGGGGGGGTGCTTTCCACCCCCCTCTGAAAACAGCCTTAGACTCACCAGAATTCAGTATAACTTGGCACAGTTGTAGACCAAGTAATTTGCAACATGTAGCACAATTTTGGTGTGGTTGCCACGCCCTATGACGTCACAGTGACGTCATAAAGTTGAAAATTGGCCAAAATCAGGTTCTCAAGTTAAATTTGAGTTTAACGAAGATTTTGAAGGAACTGTATGCGGTTTTTGGTCTAGTTTGTCGAAATACTTGCTGAAAAATGTTATTTTATTATAAATAACGCTTTTTGAATGATATTTTGGTAGAAATTATTCGTTTCTGATGACGTAATTTATGTTATAAATTTGTTCCATGTAAAAATAGACAAAAAGAAGCGGCAAAATGGTGATAATCCATCACAAATGCATCATTGGAGTGTTCTTAATGGAAAAAGGTGGAAAATATTTAGAAAAATTGCTAATTAGCCCAAAATGGCGGCCAAAATGACGTCATAATAAAAAAATGCTGACGTCATCAAATTCCAGAAATTCCGGTATCAAATTAAAGCCCTTTGTTTGCTGATTCGTTTGATATATAATACTTCATAATTTAAGCAAATTTTGCCATTGAAATCATCGAAAACAACGATTTTTCTGTTACCTGCTTCTAAATATGGGCATGTCACGTGACCTGTGAGTTCTATTGTTCAAATTTTTTTTCATAAAAATGTAGCTAATAGATAATTAGTAAAAGTCGAGGAGACTGGGGGGACATAGCTGATGTCGTTTAAAAACGCAGCACGAAAAACCTCGAGGGGGGGTGGAATCCACCCCCCCATATGGATTAGGGTTAAGCATTCGTTCACTTGTACCTGGTGCTAGTGCTAAGCCAGGTGAATTCTTTACCACTTTGAAGGATTTGATAGAGAAAAGTGATAACGCCGAAGCTGCCGCTAAAGATTCTTCAAAGAAAAACTACGAACATTCATGTAAGAGAGCTAATATCGATTCGGGAGAGAAAATGGAGAGCCCAGCAAAGAAGAAAGCGTTTATCGATTTGGAAAATAGTGATACTATCGATGGCAACCAGTTGACGAATGAAGAGGTGGTAGAAGAGAATTTTAAAAAGGAAATGGAAAGCCCAGCTTACAAATTGGAAAATTTCCAACCTATTGACGACAGCGAATCAAATGATGAAGAGGTAACGAAAGACGATTCCAAATGCGAAGAGGTATCTAGTTCAGACGACGACGATATAAGTGATGATGAGCCAATTGCTAAATTTTTCAATCATTCTAAATCGATGTTGCACGAAGAGCTAAAATATGCCCGTAAGAGATTTTGCGAAGGACTGCTAATTTCTGAACGGATGGCTGCAGTTCTTACAAGCAAGAATACGTTTCTGTCTTACGTATGGCTGGAATATACCTTACTTCAAAGCCATTACGGTAAAAAGAATCTGCTTGCTTACTCAAAGTATGTACAAAAGATGTTTACTTACTATCGACAAAGCGGCAGTAGCTTTTTTGGTATGGGAGGATACAGTATTGACCATTTCGCAGACACTCTGTCATTGACAAGTGGAAATTTGATTCTCCATATTTTACTACCGGAATTATTGACACATTACGAAATGAGTAATAACAACTGTACACATAAACACGCAGCAAATCATGTCTACAACATAAAGAATTGCACCAGCACTGTATTCCACATTCCCCTTCTCACAAAGGTTGGTCCTGTTCTTTAAATTCATGCTTAACTGTTTAATTGTAGATCAAAGCCTGCGTAATATTCTTCCGAGTGATCCATATGATTTGCACCTCCTAACTTAACAAGCTCAAACAAAATCTGAAGTTTTGTTCATCTGATGTTTTAATAAATAAAAACAAATAAAACCAAAATAATTACTAAAAACAAATAAAACCAAATTTCAAATTTTATGTTTCGTTTCATCGGTCACCGTGAGCGTCTCATGTAATCTACTGATATTTTTTAGGGTATCTCTTTTCTGAGTTTGATAGTTAACTCAACCTCTTGCATTTTTTCTGCAGGATCGAAAGGCATTTCTTCTTTGGCCAGAGCCAGGGACTAAACTTAACAAGACTTATTACATTCAAAGTGAGTTAACCTTTTCCATTTGCTCTCGTCTTGCGAACTGTACCCCCTTAATGCGATCGTCCTTCTGTAAAGATTTCTTGTGCAATATTGAATCTATTCAAAAATGGGCAATGAAAGATAAAATGTTACTATTTTCAAAACACGATTTATGATGAAATGCTTTCTTTTTTCCAGTTGTTGATAAGGAAATTGCAGAAGACTACAGTCAAGTGAAATGCACTTTCGTTGACCCAAGTATTCCACCAGAGGATGCAGTAAGTTTTTTGATATCATTTTTGTCCCCAACTTCTATTTACAGGCCCATTGATTTCATCGTTTCTCAAATTCGATACTTTTCAAATAATATTTAAGTATTTAATTTTACAGCGTGGATACTGAGAAGCAATTATTTGGACGAAAAAGCGTTACAAATACTCATATTAAATACACAAATACGGTAAATGATTACCCGACAGAGCAAATAACACGATAACGAATTTGGGTGATCGAGGAGCGGGCAATATTTTCCTGTGTTGCCCGACGTCAAGGAATACAAAAGGGCGCTTCAGACTTGCGTTGCTTCTAGCGTATGATGCTATCATTGGGTTGATTGTTTTCTTGTGTTTCCTCTAGATCGGGTAATAAACCAAAAACCTCAGTCAGTACTTTTTACCTTGGGCTTGAAAATTTTCCGTATTGCCCTCGCAAAAGGATAGTATTGGTATAGTAATGCAGTTGCTTCAATCTTACATTTGAGACTATACACAAATTGAGTGCAGGACATAGAAGTACGATTAAATGTCCTGAGGCGAAAGCTATGACAGAAGAAGGGGACATTGTGGTCACGTGCATCAAGGGCAATGATGAACCTGGATTATACATGTACCAACTAGTAATGAAAATGGGTAGGATATCAAATTGCTAGTTCATAAGAAATACTCTAATAATTTAAAGACTACTTTAAAAAGACAAAACCATCACAAAACATACCGAAAGCTTTTTCATCCAACACTCATTATAGTATGAAAGGTCAGATATTAACAAAAAGTTGAAACTAGAATTTTATGCCAATTTGTGTCTTTTTACAATGTTCTTTGGGTAATTATTATGGGTCATGATTTTACGTCACTCTGATTGGTTTTCAAACACGGTAGTGATGTGGCTTAGAACGTTTCTGATTGGCTTATGTCACTGTACAGTTGAGTATCAATCTTTAGCTTCATCTTTCGAATATCATTTGACGTTTCATACCCTAATGAGTGTCGGATGAAAAAGCTTTCACTATTTCATATAATGGTTTCACCCTTCTAACAAATCATCAAATTTTGTACCACCAAAATACTGTTCAACTCCAATAAAATTTTTGGGGCGAGTTACGATATCAAATAAAGGTACGATATCAAATCACGTTACGATATCATTGTGGGTAATTTGTACTATTTACCGTTTAACATGTAGCAAGGTAACAAACTGACGTGGCAGAGCAAACTTGAAAAAGCAGATGAAATTTCTTTCAAATTTATCTAATATTAGAGCATTTTCACATTCCATAACCATGCATAGTAGTGAAAAAGATACCTGTTGAGTATATCCTTATTTTTCAGAATCAAGGGAGAGGTTAAAAGAGGATTCAACACAACTGGTAGAAAAGATTGTTCAAAATTGCTTAACGTTAGCTGATCAAAATAATATGAAATCGGTTGCATTTCGCCCCTTTGAAACAAAGGGCAGAAATGGATATCTGAAAGTATCACAACTCCTTTTAAGATGTATCATTCAATTTGTCGACGAAATGGAATACATTAAAGTACTTAGGATCATGTCAAGAAACAAAAAACTCCCCCAACAACTAAAGAGACACAGCAAAAAGACAATGGAATAAACTTAACTTTGGTTAAGTGCAGTTACCCGAACTAAATCAAATTGTTTTTACAATGATATTTACAAGAGATTCGTTTAGTAAATATATTTTGGATATATAGTGTATGGCTTTTTAAGCTAATAAGCTTGTTTTGTTAATTATGATATTATTGACTAATGTTGATTTGATGCACATAAATGATGCAGATGAAATGTAGGTGATTGCTGTGATTTCGGTTCTTGCGTTATTTATCCAGAAGATGACAAGAGGTAATTGGCTAATCCGTTTTGCAAATAATCATATAGATAGGGCCTAGATACCCCAGATCCTTGTAAAAAGAATTGCATTTGCATCTTGTTGTCTTTGTGATGGGGGTAACCAATATACCTAAGCTACTCAAGACAATTTCTTCTCAAAAAAATTTTGTCAAAAAACTCAAAATAAATATCCTTTCCAAATATTAATAATTTATCACATCAAAAATTATAAAATCGCAAAGCCTATCTGTATCTTAATATTTTCCATTGCTTATTTTCTTGTATCTTAGTTTTGTATCCCCTATATTGTACTTTGTTCTGTTTTTTTAACCCTATTCGTACTGGGCGATTTTTTGGTTAGTTTGTACTAAGGGGGGGCGTTTTTCGCCCCCCCCTCTTTTATTCCAAAACTACAATAGGTATAACAATGAGTCTTACCCCTATTGTTATTTGGACAATTAGCTTTTCAAATATAACAATGGTAATTAATTAGTCACGTGATTCGTTGCTAGGCAACCAAAAAACAAGGGAAATTTGACAAATTTATAGCTTCTTGACAAGAAAAATTCTATTTAATTAATTACTCTACCGATTTTCTCCAAAATTGTTGCAAATAGTAGGAAACATATCATAGATTCAGAATACATACTTTGTAGCAATTTGCAGTATCTATTTNAATAGTAGGAAACATTTCATAGATTCTAAATACATACTTTGTAGCAATTTGCAGTATCTATTTTTAGCATAATTAGCTATAAATTATTCTTTTGTTTCATGTGCTGATTATCTTCGCAGTTTTTGGCCCTGTTTCTAGTAAATATGGACTCAAATTGACTTAAATAATGAAGATGAACCAAATTAGATGCAATTTATTTATATTTTACACTTCTTAATTAGAACAATGACGTCATAAAGGTGAATGACATCATAGATATTAAATTTTGCTGATGTCAGCAAATGTGAAAAAATTATATATCAAATGAAAGTACTCATCAAAAGCAATCGAATGGTGCATTTTTGAGATCAATCGGACAAGCGAGGCAAAAACTATGGACGTTCTAAGCTTTTTTTTGTTGACCTCTCTCCAAATATGGTGTTACTGTGATCACGTGATCAAAGTAAGAACAATGATATGTAGAAATTTTAATTGCCAACTTAATTTTACTATTGGACAAACAAATAAGAAGAACAGTTGCTACTTCTTTACGAAGACTTCTGCTTTCTCCTTACCGTGAAGGATAGTTTTTGTTCATGGGATTATGTGGTTTACTTGCTTGTGATGAAATGGCTAAAGAGAAGATGTGGCTAGGCCTAGGCCTATCTAGCTACAAGGAAAACCTAAAAGGCTGGACGCCTTTTCTTCTTGGATGGCCTAATTGCGATTGAACTGCACCTCACTACTATCATTGCCAGTTTAAGGGTTGAAGAGACATATGCCTCTGTGTAGTAAAGACCCAAACCAATGATTAGGGTATCGTAGGACACATTGAAGGAGATGCGAAGATAGTTGTACAACTACAAATGATGAAATGGAATATTATAGACAACCAACTTGAGCCCAACTTGATTATGTAAAACCCAGTGCACTGGGAGAAACAATACAATTACAATGAGCATATGACAAAACATGGAAATGAAAGGTCTTAAGTTTAAGAAGACAGGAGCAAAATGGGGAATTCATCAAAAACTGAACATGTAATCTGATGAGATGGACCTCTGTACTCTTTTGAAACTATTATATATATCGTATGGTCATCATCATCACAGCCATCATACCTTTGTAAGTTGCAAGCTTGTAAAGGTGATATATTTGGTACATAAATACAGTGTACACTGTACAGTATGGTTTAAAATCTTTCCATTTGCTAGTGCCAAATCCGAAAAAGGTATTCCATTGGAAATCCGAGGGCCTCTTTCAATTCCCAGATTTTGCTGTACAAGCTAAAAACCTGCCTTAGTACATTACTTCACAACCCTCCCTATAGTAATAGTAAATAAGATATTGGATAATCTCCAATGTTTGAAATTTGTTCAAATGATAGCGGATGCACTCTCCATAACAATTTTAGCTACTGAGAGAGCTCTTCCTTCCATAAAGCAGTCTCTATGATCTCCAATTTGATTGTTAGTGTATTGTTTTGATTAAGTATAAAATGATGTGGAACTGAACTGAAGGCGTGATCCCAATTATAATCCCAATCACGCAGTCAATTCATTTTTAATCAAATTACATTCCTTATAAGATATTACATTGAAGTGGCTTCTTGATAATAAGAGAAATAGATCTAAGTTACAGAGTATACTTGGCCTTGTCCTATTATATACCTAGCTATATATGAAAATATCAGATATACTTGGGTTAATAGAGTGTAAGAACAATGGGCCCTTGCAAATTAACCATAGCATCGCCCTTATTATATGCAAATGAAGGAAGGTTGGCCCTTGTATGTTGGATTTTATTTTGACATCAGCAGTAGACTCAGTTTCAACATTTTAATGCTGAATTTAGAAACATTTTTGCCTGAAATTCATCAACTATCTACGCATTACTTTGTTGTCTTCTTTGCTTTGCAACTGCATCTGTTGTTAATATGGAAACAAAAATACAATGCTGTAATCGCTGACACTGTAGGTTGTATGCTAACAAATAAGTACTAGGCCAATTCTGCCTATGACAAACCTTATTCCAGGTGTTCTAACCTGGAAACTTGTTCTACAATGGAAATTATTTGCTGCCATAGAAGAGCCTCGTATTTTTGTCAAATTCGAAACTGTTGTGTTTTAGACATTTCACACACAGAATATGGTAGACTCTATGGGAAAAGTAGTGGGTTTGAACTTTTATTGTTTTCTTTTGCAAATACCCCAGCAATATGCACTAAGTTTTCACAAGATATAGTTATGTAAAGCTTTTCGTAATAGTTTTGGTGGCATTATGGTTTGATCNATGACAAACCTTTTTCCAGTTGTTCTAACCTGGAAACTTGTTCTACAATGGAAATTATTTGCTGCCATAGAAGAGCCTCGTATTTTTGTCAAATTCGAAACTGTTGTGTTTTAGACATTTCACACACAGAATATGGTAGACTCTATGGGAAAAGTAGTGGGTTTGAACTTTTATTGTTTTCTTTTGCAAATACCCCAGCAATATGCACTAAGTTTTCACAAGATATAGTTATGTAAAGCTTTTCGTAATAGTTTTGGTGGCATTATGGTTTGATCCCCAGGCTTTAAAATAAGGTTTGATGGTGCAAAAGATTGAAAATGTGGAAGAATTTCAGTTATCTATGCTGATCTGAGATTGGAAAATTCAAATACAAAGGTAACACAAAATTTTGTGATGTTGACTGTGGTGAGATTCTAAAAACACAACTATGATGTATTTCATAATATACTCCATTCTTGCGATGAGAAAAATCAGAGGGCTGTTAGATGCTGTTGTAGATGTTATAGATGGGAGGCATCCTTTGAAATTCAAACACAAGCAAGCTTGTCGATTTCCTTTAGACGTCTTTTTCATTAGAAACTCAGCTAAGCTTTTTATAAGAAACTCAACTCTTTATCACTCTTAATAAGAAACTGTACTCTGAGATTACCAAAAAATTGAAGGAACTCGAGTACTGGAAGAACATTACTAAAGAAACGTTTTTATTTCGTCTGAAACTTTCTTTTTTCGCCAGCAGCTTACTTTCCCTTCTTGTTGTAGGTTATTACTCTTGTACTATGTAACTACTATTATTCTGTTGTACTATGTAACTACTTAATAAGTAATATATAAACAGATACATGGTTTCATAAAACTGCTATAAAATGTTCAGGAAGGCACAACAGATTACTTCAACCGATAAATACAACGTGAATATGAGGAACCTTCTAAAAATACTGCCAAGAAATTTTCGTCTAGTAGGGGTTAGTGGGGATAAGCGTGCGCAACATAATACTTTGCAGTACTTCACTAAGCGTGTCTTTTTGGGCAAAAAATGTTTCACACATCGAAAAGCGGACCTTTATTTCCGTGTTAAACAGGAATACTGTAGGTCGAAAAAATTGTTCAACCGCAGCTGCATGAGACACAATAAATTTGTCACTTAATGTAAACAATATATCAAGCTTTCGTTAATATTTTGTAATTAAGGAAATCTATTCTGAAATCAGATCTTTCTCGTATTACATTTACACAACCAGCATTGAAAATTAAAAACGGTCGAAAAATGGTCTTTATGATCGAAGTATGATAGCAAGTGTTGAAGATAGCTGCCTCAGCGAAGAACAACGAGAGCTGCTGCAATTAGCGTCAAATGGCGTTAGCTTTTTCTACACGGGTTACGCTGGGACTGGAAAGACTAGAACTCTCCTATCGATAACTAAACTTTTGCAGGAAAAACATGGCCAGGAATGTGTTGGTGTAACTGCAACGACTGGATTGGCTGCGACCCATATCGGTGGGCAAACTCTTCACTCTTGGGGGTGGATAGGGCTTGGTAATGAGTCACGATATCTGCTCTTGGAAAAGATAATTGCTAACGACACGGCGAGGCTGCGCTGGATAAACTGTAAAACGCTGATCATAGATGAAATTTCTATGCTGGATCAGGAAAGCTTTGAAACATTAGAGTTTCTCGCAAGGAAAATAAGGAATTCAAAGGAGCCTTTCGGAGGGATACAGTTGATTGTTTGTGGAGATTTCAAACAGCTTCCACCAGTTGTGAGGATAAAGAATGCAGGCAAACATGAAAAAAATGGGAAAGAAATTCCATTTTGTTTCAAGTCGCGAAAATGGGATGCTTGTATCCAAACCAATTTGAAGTTGACGACCATTTTTAGACAGAATGACTGAACGCTGCTGCAATTACTTGAGGAAGTAAGGTGCGGAGGCAAACTAAGTAATGCGGTACAGAATATCTTAGGAAGTTTGAAAGTCTCCGAAGAAAGCATAATTGATCCAAAATGTGTGTTTCTTTTCTCTCTAAAAAGAGACGTTGAAGGCAAAAACAGAACAATATTGTCGAAGATTCCTGGAACCGAATATGTAGCCACAGCCACTGATACAGGTGTAAAAGACTGCCTGAAGGATTGCCCTTTTCCGCAGAAATTTATTTACAAAATTGGGGCTAGAGTGATGCTGTTGCGAAATATACATAATTTAGGACTTGCAAATGGATCCCAGGGGACAGTGATTAATGTTGCAAGTGACAAGCCACAAGTAAAATTTGATTCTGGCAAACTAGCTACTATTGTGCCATATGTTTGGGCTACCAAGAATGAGGATGGTGTGGCTGGATCAAGGCGGCAGCTCCCCTTAAATCTTTCTTGGGCTCTAACGATTTACAGGAGCCAAGGGCAAACCCTTCCATCCGTCGCCATTTGCTTGCAAAACATGTTTGCCTGCGGGCAGGCGTATGTAGCACTGTCTAGAGCATCCTCCATTGATGGTTTAAGGATTCTACCAGGTTGGGATCACACGATCCTAGAGACACCAAAATCTGTTTTGGAGTTTGAAAAGTCACTTCGTAATGCAAATGGTGGTGGCTGTGTCATAANACACTAGCTACTATTGTGCCATATGTTTGGGCTGCCAAGAATGAGGATGGTGTGGCTGGATCAAGGCGGCAGCTCCCCTTGAATCTTTCTTGGGCTCTAACGATTCACAGGAGCCAAGGGCAAACCCTTCCATCCGTCGCCATTTGCTTGCAAAACATGTTTGCCTACGGGCAGGCGTACGTAGCACTGTCTAGAGCATCCTCCATTGATGGTTTAAGGATTCTACCAGGTTGGGATCACACGATCCTAGAGACACCAAAATCTGTTTTGGAGTTTGAAAAGTCACTTCGGAATGCAAAAGGTGGTGGCTGTATTATAAAGGAGAAAAGGCAAGATGCTCTGTTTGATGATGATGATGAATTAGACAACGGGATGTCTAGCAATGCTAATAATTATAGTGATGATCCCTTGAATTGGCACCCTAATCTTGCGCTCCCTCCATTTGTAGACCTGCCAAATTTACTTGAAAAAATAGAAGGAAAGAATTGTCGCCGGTCAGAAAATAGGCAACTATGCAAGAATCTGCTAACGAGTATGACAGCTGATGACGCTTTTGAAAGGTTTTGTTCATATTGCTGGGATAAAATTGAAAACATATATGTGTTGACTGGACTGGCTACTTCTTTGGAAATTAAAGAAGCAATGAGTGCAAAAAACTACGAAGAGAAAACGAAAAGATTTGCTGCCCTGCAGAGGGAAATGATTTTAAAACGCAAGTGGTTCTCAACCTTGAAAGCAATTGGTCTAACTCCGGTGGGCCAGGCTAGGCCGCATCAGAATGAATTGATGCTTCTCATGGATCTACTTTCAGAGCTACGCAACATATTGATAGGTAAACTACCGGTTTTATTCTTTATTTCCATGTTCATTTGTCTTGCCTCATTGCGCAGTCATTAAACACCAATTCCTAATTTTTTTATTAAGGGAGTTGTCATTTTGAATGCTGGGTACAGAGATGGAAAACTGCTCGGAGGGGGACTAAATCGTTTAGATTTTTTTTATTGGGGTATCAAAAGTTTTTGCAAAATATAAGATGGGGGTGTAAATTTAAATACACGTTTCTTGACATTTTACATGTTCTGCTGTATCCAGCAGGCAAGACGTCACTTAAACTAGCTGGTGAGGGTTCTCTTCTTCTTTGACTCTTTGGTTTTTTCCAATTTGCTTTCTTCTATGTCCAGATTGCGTTTCTTAATAGTTTCAAGTTTTTTATTTAAATCCAAGATCAATGACTCAATATTGGGGTATGAAATTGTTTCGATATTTGGAAATGTGGTTTTAAATATTGTCGAAGTTCGTAAGTAAATGTGGTAAGAAACTCTTCCCAATTGTGTCCATAATTCTTCCAGCCCTGTCCCCAGCATTAAAAACGAGAACTCCCTAATACTCAATACTTTTTTATTTGCTTTTTATCTAAAGCTTCTTCTTACTTAGAACGACTCGTCGACAAGGTGGTTCTGGAGAGTGGACAAGGTGAGGTCACAAATCAACTAAATCTCATGAGCAAAGAGCTTGCTAAAGTTAGATATCTTGCAGGATGGACAATTTTTAAAGTAAGTTCAGCGACTCATTCTTACATCCAAAGTAACAGTGGCTCTGTAAACAAGCAAGTCAGATCTAATGTAAACAAAGAAATTGCCGTCATGAATGCACTGAAGAACTTTACATCAGCTAGAGAGGAAGCACTTCGATCTACCAGATATCCCGAGTCACTGCAACACATCGAGTTGTACAACAGGGGTGGTTTGACTCACGTGAATGACGATGTGTATCTGTTCTTTGTGCAACTTGAGAAAGAATGTCAACGGAAATTCAGCTCTACGCTTANGAATGACGATGTGTATCTGTTCTTTGTGCAACTTGAGAAAGAATGTCAACGGAAATTCAGCTCTACGCTTATCGAAAAATATGCACGAGATGGCTTGAAAGTTGCTCGTAACTTAATCAAAGAAAGCCCAGCAGTTAACATTGCTTGGACAAATTTACTGGTTTCGTTGAAAATGTTTGAAAACAAAGGTAAGAATCGTTGTTTCTACCTTACTACATCCAGAAGTATAGTATAGATGTATTTAGCATATCTAGTGTACCGTTGAAGAGGGCCTAACTATTCAGAAAAAAGGCATCAGTTTGGTCTTTTGCGCTTTTTGTATTTAGCATATCGATTGTTGTTTGCACGATAAGGGCAACTGAACTTCACTTACTTTAGATCTTTCAGTCAAACCCTACATTTCCAACGTGCTAAATTATTCATCAGGGAGACAGACCTCTTAAAACTAAAATAATACACCATATCTTGCTATAACACATTCAGCTATTGCTCCTTGGTTGCTCCATTAAAAATTTTAAAGTTGGAGCTCTGTTGTGCACATTTCAATCCCACGAGACGTGAACACAAACTGTATGATTCTCATTTTGCTTCGAACATCTCATCCAAACTCATGCTGATAACTTTTTTCATTACAGATCCACAGCAGAAAGACTGCACGTCTAGCGAACTGATACTGCAGCGATTCTTGAAGCGCTACCTTAACATGCGAACGAAGGAATTCCTAAGGCATGTTAGAAAGGAGGTGAAAATTACCAAAGATACAGCCTTACGCGATGCCTTGAAGAAGAAAAAACAGAAAGGAAAGACATCGGAGAACCTGCGTAGCATATTGCAGGGCCTTGTTGATGATACCTCTAGAGGCAAAGAAGCTGCTCATTGTAGAATCAAGGCCCTCGCTCTCACAGACAAGGCTGCCTTTGAAGGATATACCAAAGGGCAGCTAAGTTTCATTTTCCTCCTGTACGATCTCGTGTTCCTTAAATCGCGAAAGAAGAAAGAACTAAGCATAGAATTGAATTCTAAAATTGTTGCAGCAGAACGCATCTGCAGACCCGATGTAGCTACCAAAGGCAACATGGAAAAAGTCCTGCGATTGTACATACAAGGGAAAAGAGTCGATCTCCATGCATTAAGCCTGGAAGGAGTGGTGCCCAATAATGCTCAGGATGGCACAGAAATTCCTGCTTCACCCGAGACAGAACTGGGAGCAACAGAAAATGTCGGAAATAACGAAAATGCAGAGCCTGCCGTTCGCATTCGTCTGACACCTTTCAAACCGACTAGAGAGCAAGAGGAGATTTTACGACGAGACAGTATCAACCATCACGGAAAGGTGCCAAACCATCTGAAAGATCAAAGAGCCACCGAATTTGGCATTCAGCCGTCACAAATAAAGCGCTGGCATACCTCTTTCAACAAATCTACTGAAAAGGATGTCGGTATACAGAATCAATTAACATAAGATAGCAAGGTTAAATTTTTCCATGAGTCCCCAAAAAGGTAACAGTTTCGACCAGGCCTAGCGACCAAAACTTTGCTTAAGATAGACCTAAAATCTGTTGAAAACAATTTTTCAAAAACTACAAATGTAGTACAATCATTTCAGGACACCCTGTGCATATATCAATCACATTTTATCAAATATCTACGAACTCTCGTGGAAGTCTCGTTACGTTAAAATTATTGTTATGTTGCACCGTCATTTGATATGTGAAAATACTACGTCATATTTACACATCTAGTTATACATTAAACCCTTGGCAAGTTAGACTGAGTAAGATAGGTGAGGCTGTTTGTGAAATGATTGATCAGTGGTCTGTCCCACACGGATTGATTTCTTAAATTTTAGGGAAACAGTCAAGCCCCATAGATATTACAAATAGCCGAAAAGCATACTCCGGTCCGGTGAGACCGAACTTCCCAACAAAAAAAACTACCCAGTTGATATTTTGGCCTTAATTAACAAAACAATCCCGCGTCGGATGGACAAATTGATCATCCATTTCGCAAACAGCCTCCAGGTATGTAGGCAACATGTTCTTTCAGTTTGACTTTTGCTTTGCTGATAATAGGTTCTAAACGTGGTGTGATGGAATTTCAGTGCTGATTGGATTCAGCTGAATGTCGTTGCTTTGCCACAATTTGATTTTGCAATCTTGAGATCCCGCATATGATTTATGGCATTGATGTTCGATCCTGCAAAAACAAGAACATACCATTTTAGTCTATTATGGCATCATGGAATATGGTTTTGATTGGCCTGATCTCGGCGAATGTTCTGACGAAGAACGACGTACTGAATCTCAACTTAGAGCTTATAATCTTTGCAAATGGTAGAGTGAAAAATGTTGGAAGATTAGGCTCCTCTGCAATGTTGTTAGAACGTAGGAATTTTTTTTGATAAACCCAATAGTGGCTATTTTTCAAGTATAATGAAATATCTCCAAAAATTGTCCAATAGAGGATATTAAAAGCTCTCGATGGACATACACAAATAGACGTTGTAAACATATGGATGAATTGAATCAGGTCTACTTAAAAGTCGTAAGTTCGCTACTACACTAAGAATGGAATCTGATCATAAAAATTTGTGAAACAACGGCTTGCTCCACAGTGTATGAATGCACACCATATGGCCATAGCTTATGTCACAAATTCTGCATTTGCGATATAAATCGACTTGTATACTGTTGTTAGTATTAGCGTGGTAGTTTAGATAGTTGGATCAACAGCAAAGTTAACTGGCAGGTTTTTCAAAACATGTTTGATATATTGGTAGATTACCGTATTGCCATTCCGTGGGATTGTTATTTTGACCATGCTGGGCTCTTTGGCAGGCGAAAAACAACTCCACATAGTCTTGGGATGTCTTATGAGACACTATGGATAGTCCTTCAAACAAATGCATCATTATCTTGCAATAAGACTGAAATCCTTTCACCATGGATGTGATATCGAATATTGTCTTTTGCGAGATGAACCTCCTTGCCTTTTCACCAGCAGTGATTTCACTTGTGTTCTTCGCTTCACTCTCCCAGTCGTTGAACCAACGAATCACTGATTCGTTTTCAGCAAATCGGGAATCATCCAAGGTCCTGCCAATGTTCATTGTAATATTTATAATCAGTTGGTATAATTAATGCTTGTTACTTTAAAAGTACCGCTTTGTGTTGAGTTTTTTGTTGTTTAGATATTTAAAGTAACGAAGGAAAGTTTGCATACGATATACAAAATTTGGTATACGATAAAAGATGTACGGAATAACGTTAAAGATGTTCGGATTTTTCAAATATACATTGCTTACTTTTACTAAATTTACTAACTTTACAAATCATCTTTCAAATTATTGCTGAGGAAAGAATCAATTAAGTTGTTGTAAAGCCTGTAAAATGCAAACCAGTAATTATTTGGAAACAATCGCAATCGACGATTACAATAAAGATGGTGTCAAGGAATATCTTACTTTACTATAAGATTTATTTTATCGCAACTTACTTGTATGGACATTTGCTTTTAAAATTCTTGAGCAATAAAGAGGTGTTCTCCAAAAATTCAACTGTCTTTTCTAAGGCACTTGCATCTTCACCAATTTCCGAGATTGCATTTTGATGACACTGCAATGTGAAGAAATGGTCTGAAATAGCACTAGCTATAATATTTGTGATCCTAAGTGAAATTTTTTATTGATGCAAATGAATGGCACGTTGAATGACAAAACATTTCAATCTTACGGATATTTTCTTTCATTTTCGAGTTAAGCACTATTTAGTAGGATTGCCAGATAAGGCCATTTTTTGCGTTCACGTTTAAAATCGTATTGATGTAAAGGCAACTTGATAGACTACCTGACTCTGAGTGCGTTTTTTGCTGAGGTATATTCAGGAGCCAAAAGCTTTGACATGAATGCTAATTATCGTGGCAGATGATCAATGTCTAGAATGAGTTTTATCGGTTCAAAATTTGTCACAAATATCTACCTTCATTAGCTCTATCATTCTTTGTGACAATACATCGTCAGCTAAGTGATTCCTCATCCTACTGCTTGGGGTCAACTCAAAATGCTCATCTGAGAGTAGGTGAAATGTCCTAATTCCAGACTGGCAGTCAAACTCATATGCTCGCCTCCAGTGACGCCAAAGAATTTCTTTGCCCCCCAACAACAGATGTCTCGTAGTTTTTCCAGAGGAACAACTTTTCTCGATGTTATTTCTTAGCTTCTTAAAATTGTGCTGAAATAGAAAAATTACAATATCTTTATTTCCCACATACAGTTGATTAGTAAATTCTGTCCGCAAATAGTTCGGAGAAGGGTTTCATACTGGGGAATTTCTTTCAAAGCTAAGAGCATGCATCCCAAAAAAATATACAACTACAGTCATTTGCTATACCATGTATATATGTGTACATAATAGTGAATTTGTTTTTGAGCTGAAATAAAAAAATTCATGAAGAAGCAATAGTCAAATATAAAAGAGTAGGTGAGATGAAAACTTAAACAAAGGACTTACTGAAGGATCCATCATAAACACGTGTTGCTCGTCATTGTACGGATTAAGGGTGACGAAGTTGCTTTTAATTGCGTGCGACTCAGATTCAAAGTGAAGCATTATTAATGATCGATTTGCCTGTCCACCATCACATATTCCCATGTGAGCATTAAATCCATAGCTAAGCAATGCTGCTATGCCTTCCCAGTACAAATCCATCAGTAACGTTCCGTTCAACTTAGCGGTCGGGAAATAGGCATATGGATACTGGAACAGACCTTCACATCCATGATAAACGAACTGCAGCACGTGCGTGGCCATTTCAATGTCCTCCTTTCCTAAAATAAGACGTGCCATACATTAGTTGTGATATCGACTAATGTCTTCAACAGTAAGACCCCTCAATAGACAATAGCCCGTCTGTCGATTTGATAGAATATATAAAATATGAGTCTATCTAATGATTCTTTAGTATAAACATATAAATGTAGCAGAGGGTTTGGTAATTTATTAAGTTTACATCCTGTAAGCTTTTTACAGCTTATACAGTGTATATATATCAATCTACTTTGAAAATGCAAGGGGCATTTCGAACGACTTCAACATCTAACGCTTCCTAATTCCTAAAGCATATGTGTTATATATGCACACGTAGCTTTTAAACCGGTTGGACCGCAGCAATCAATAACCATAGCCTATCAAAATGTGATGTCAGTGTTCCACCAAACTTGTAAATCTAATAATTTTATCTCATGTACTTCACCTTTCAATCTTTCCAACTGAATATAGTCAAAATAACAAAAGCCTTACCTTGCTGTACTGTGTGGACAGCACGATTGAAGTTCCCAACATCTACTAGCCCGGTCAGCTCAAACTCATCTCCTACACTCTTCATCTCTATGTTACTCTGTGAAGATAGAAAGTACCGCGTCGGTAAAAAAACGTTACAATGTTTGAATAGTACTAGAGTAATACCGTGTGGTCGATATGGAAATTTTCAACTCAAATCTGTTGATAATTTTATTCTAGAAAGAATTCATTCGTTGATAGAAGATTGAAGTCTATTATCGCAGTACTTCTCCCTGTTCAACCAATACCATATTTTAGGTAGTAACCAATCACTACTGGCCTTACCGATAGATTTTCGTTTCAAATTTCAAATCGACCGTATACCTTTTATTCAGTGGTCTGTCAAGCGTTACAGTTATGTTTTATTCACTCAATAGATCTGTAGAATAGGCAAATGGAAAGAGTACAATAAATCCTCATAAATATGAGAATTACATCTATATTTTGCACGAATCAAAATACCAGTGACAGCAAAAAATTGACGTGTTCAGACAAATTTAAGATAATCCCAAATTGAACTTTCGGGGAAAACGCCCATCATACTTCATAAGCCTTATCATAAATGTTATCTTAAATCCACAATGGGACCTTGCCCAACATGTCTACAAACCGAACATTGAATGTCTGCAGAAGCATTTCAAAATGTCATCTTCAGCCACAACCATTAATTTTACATCGGCATGGGTCTACTTGAAAGTTTGTCTACAATTGCAAAATAAAGTGCAATTTCAAAACATAAATTCAATGGGGCAGGTCCCTTTTGCTTCTTACAATTTCATAGGGGATACTTATTTCTTAATTCAAGGCTAATTTTTACTCTAAAAGAGGAATCTTCTTCCTTTTGTAGATTTGTGTAGGGATCTAGTTCCTGCCAGGGCTTCTCCCCTTGTTGCACGCCTGAACATTTAACATGAAATAAAATTACCTGAATGCTCATTTCATCGAAAACAATAAATCCGTGATACTCAGTTGCTGGGATCTTCAATCTCTGGGCCCTTTCGTGCATATCAAGCAAGAGGTTGTCGTGAAATCCAGGACTTTGAGTGACTGAATTTTTTCGCAATTGTAGAGTTCGTCCGGATGGCAATTTGAAGAAACCACAATTTTTTAGTTCCTCGTACCCCTGTTTTGATCTGTTCCATAGCCTCAAGCACATTTCAATTACCCTATTAAGAAATGAAAGAGTGTAAAATATCGAAAAACTACTGTAAAGTTAAATTTGCTTCAAAACGGAAATCGGCTGTTATCATGATATTAGATTTATTTCTCTTTAGATCATTCAGTAATGAGAGAAACTGCTTCTGCTTCTGCTACTCAAGGTATTTCTCTGTAGCACTGTAAGACAGACTGTTCAACATAGAAGAAGTAAAGTACAAGACTTGCACAAATTGACATGACAAGAATTCTTAAAGAATTCTTAAGAATTCTCAAGATTTCTTAAGTTTTTTTCTCTAGAATTCTTCACATTCCGATAAGAATTCTTGAGTTGCATGAAAGACTGTAAACTTTTCAAACAAGAATTCTTACGAAACTGAGAATATTCTCATCGATTCTTAAAAACCTTAATGTGTGCAAGGCCTACTGTACTATAAGATTTGTGTAAAAAATTTGCATCCCATTTTCTGGTCAGCAATATAAAATCTGACACAAAGGCATCAAATTTGTAGCACTTAGATGATTTCAAAGTTGCAATCCAACCAAGTATAGTTGGGGGAGGGGGGTCTATTTTGGATAAGAGAAACAATAATTCAGTTGTGATTAGCAGTAGTTTTTAAGCGAAGAATATGCTGAAACTATTTAAACTAAAACAATTTCATACATTCAACACCTCACTGTTAAACAAGTTTTTTGTAAAAGATGAGAAAATAGCCAAATCTTTGTAACTAGCCACAGTAAGCTTTTTCAGCATTACCCTTAGTAAAAATTACAATGTGCACAAACTTTGCAATCAGTTTGCAATGAGAAAAATGCTTTTTTTTCTTTTGGAGTTTGCAAGTTTGTATGGAGTTTGTGCAAATTTTCATGCTTTTAGGAAGCTTCAAACAAACTGTTGCAAACTGGTTTGGTGCAAAATTCAAACTCTTAAACAATTTACAAACTCCTAAATCTGAAACAAACTCACAACAAACTTTGTGCAAATTAGCGGCAAACTAAATGCAAACCCAACTTTTTACTGTGGGTACCTACCGAGGATGCCATTGTCAACTGCCTTTTCCATTCATGTCCTTTTGGATTTGCCAAAATAGATTCATATCAGGCTCTCCTGGAAAAAGGTCTCCATCAGCATTGGCAAATTGGTGCTCTTCTTCGATACCTGCCATCATATTCTTCAAGTCGTTGTGGTCCTTTTGAATCATTTTCCTAGAGTTCTGCTCTATCTTCATCTTTTCTTTTGCTACAGTTTCTCTCTTCTCAGCATTAATACGGCGTCTACGTTGATCCTGTAAGCGTGCTCTTAATCCGTGAGTACCAAGATGCCGTAAATTAATATTGTTTGAACTGTCAGTTGCAAAAGCTTCTGAGTTCCTCATCCTGGACAAACGTGCTCTCAGCATGACATCAACACGTAAACACTCAAGACAAATTTTATTAACACTGTCATAATGTAGAAATCCAAGACAAGAATTAGAAAAGAAGGCCTTCTGATCAGGGTGACAATTCTTATTGTTTGGATCCAACAAGGAACAATCAGACACTCTTCGACTCACACAAACAGTTTCTCCTTGCAAATCGGCTTCATTTTGAAGGAAATCTTTTGACAAAACACCTAAACACAATTTACTCCCAGCCACTGTATTCAGCAACACACACAAAGATTCAATGGTTGTCAAGACTGGTGACAGTTTCCAACCAAGAAGATCAAAATTACAACTTACATTACCAACTGAAACAGAACAACTTAAATCTTTACCAATGCAAACCCTTCTCAAAACTGGAAATCCATCTATCGTTACTTGAGTATGAAGATGTAATAGGAAGAAATTTGGAAGGGCACTGTATGTCCAATGTGAAAATAGTGCTGAGTTTGACATTTTTTGCCAGACTGTTTCCAATTCATTAAAATTTAGCTGTTGATCCTGTCGATTCGCAACACTTCTTGAATTTGTGATATCTGACAATGGAGGACATCTCAAGGGGTTTCCACTTGGTATACATGCTTTTAGAGTAAGGCCAACATACATATCTAATGAGAGAAAGTTTATGCATAACTGTTAGAAAAGCTCCATTGTATGCACTGCTATAGTTTCATATTTTAAATTCCACTACATACAATTTAGTAAAAATAATTATACAAAGAAACAACTAGAATACAAGAGCATAAGGCAATATTACAGAAAATTAATACATTAATACGAGAAATTAATTCAAAATACAAAACAAAGAAACAAGATAAATTGTATGCAGGGTATTACTTAAAAGAGGAGCTCTCTCAGTAGGTAAACTAATCGAGGATTTTACAAGTATACAATGGTTTTGTATAAGTAGTTGCTATCATGACCCTTCACGTTTACAAAAGGGAAAAATATATTTGCCACTCTATTCATCATAACTTTAGAACCTGAACATTTTTTAACTATTTATTATATTTCAAGCCTTGAAAAATAATAATTGATAACAAAATGACTACATTTTTGTCTCTGAAGCAAGAAAGATGTTCTTTCTCAAGTTTACAACATACAACAGAGTTTTTACTGGTTTCTATGCATACTTTTTGAGAAAGAAGACTGTATATAAACTTAATGATGCTTCCCAACACTATCCAAGCCAACAGTGAGCCCCTTTGCTTTGTGCTGGTTCAAACAAGGTGCAACAGATTAACTCAAAAACTTGCTGCCTCTGTATTTTCTTACAAGATTTCAAGGAATGTTCCTCCTGAGTTTCAAGTTAATATAGCTGTCAGATTTTGACAGATAGGACACTAAATATCTTATATTTCTTCCTTTAATCGCCCCTCCCTAACAGAATTACAACAACATAAAACTAATGTGTCTAATTGATAACGAGGGCAATCAAGAATGTATTCAAATCCAACATACAAATCCTTTCTTTTCCATCATTAGAGATCTTCCTTCTTTTCTTCATAAAATGTCCAGCAAACAGCTCATTGATCAATACACCAAATTTGCTTTCGCTGATTGCTGGCAACCCCTTCTGTAAAACAGTTCTCTGAAATATCTCACTTGCCTCTTGCACTGCCAATTGTTTGCTCTCGTCAACACAAAATAACTCTTTCATCAATAATATATGATTTCTGCAAGAAGTAAAGAGACATATTTGAACATCTTATATATCAACTAATATATTTCAGCATGTGTCAACTATTTCATCAAATTCAAGAGAAAAAGTTTACTATGTTTAGAAACACTTCCCTCAGGCCTACCAAAAAGGGGTGACTAGCGGCAAAAATAGGCATTTTAAATAATTTTAAAGAATGTTAAAAATTATTAATTTAGTTAGGTCAACGTGCGTGGCCAAATGTTTGGATGTTAAATGTTACAGAAGGCAGAACAGAAGCCTGTCTTGGCAAATCTTATCATACCTGAAAATTGACATCCTTGCCTTCTTTTGGGGCATAACAGTGCAAATATCTTTATATTTGCAATATCATTGGGAAAAGCATCCAGGCCGAACGTTTCGGTTTCATTAAAAAGTAGGATAACCTGTATATTCCCTATATATTTATAATTACTCCATGGCATTTGGATGAGAAAATTCTTGCTTGAAGTGTCTGAGGAATTTTGGCCTAAAAAAGCTAGGCCTTACTACCAAGCAACCCTGAAAAGGATTGACAAAATAAATATTAATAATATAACAGCTGCATTTGGCTGAAACTAGTGGTAAAATGACCACAGCAACTATAGTATCAAAGAAACATTTGACAAAGGAATTATCATTTCAAATCCTACCTGTATCTGAAATCCTGATATGATGTAAGACCAAAGTTTTCATCAGCCATCTTGAAATGAATGCGTGACGTTAAGATTTCAAACTTGAGCGCGCTCTTTTCCTTTGCCGTTGCTGCTGTGGCGAGGCCTTGGTTCACCCCGTCTTTCTTTGGACGTTCGTCGACTCTCAAGTTTTTCGTGTCCAGGTGGTGACGTCAGCAAGGGTACATTTCTTCCATATATGGTGATCTCAGTGTGACGAGCTTGAGACGGTGAAATCAAACTCGAACGAGCTGCGCTTCTTACCCATTCTTTTCTCTAGTTCAGTCACTCAAGTCAGAACACAGGGAAACGAGGAAAACCAGGCACAACAACAACAACCTTCACGGGCAAAGGGACACATGGGGGATTGGGAATAAGGACACAGGAAGAATTTTTTTTAGGAATTAACTACCGCGTTTCTTTTCGCCCATGGTTATTTCTACAGTCTTTTTTGAAGTAGTCTCTTATTGGCAATCTTCTTCCAAGAACATCAATCAGCTGGAATGAAATTTATTTGATAGCTGTTAATTATCATTGATATTAATCATAATATTCACTTCATATTTCAGCAACCTCGTCGAAAGTAAGTAGCATAACTGCTACCACAGAGACTACATCAAAATCTGGGCTAGAAACAGGTAAGATATTTCTTCAGTTATTTCTACAGTCTTTTTTAAAGTAGTCTCTTATTGGCAATCTTCTTCCAAGAACATCAATCTGCTGGAATGAAATTCATTTGAAAGCTGTTAATTATCATTGATATTAATCATAATATTCACATCATATTTCAGCAACCTCGTCGAAAGTAAGTGGCATAACTGCTACCACAGAGACTACATCAAAATCTGGGTTAGAAACAGGTAAGATATTTCTTCAGTTATTTCTACAGTCTTTTTTTGAAGTAGTCTCTTATTGGCAATCTTCTTCCAAGAACATCAATCAGCTGGAATGAAATTTATTTGATAGCTGTTAATTATCATTGATATTAATCATAATATCCACTTCATATTTCAGCAACCTCGTCAAAAGTAAGTGGCATTACTGCTACCACATAGACTACATCAAAATCTGGGTTAGAAACAGGTAAGATATTTCTTCAGTTATTTATACAGTCTTTTTTTGAAGTAGTCTCTTATTGGCAATCTTCTTCCAAGAACATCAATCAGCTGGAATGAAATTTATTTGATAGCTGTTAATTATCATTGATATTAATCATAATATCCACTTCATATTTCAGCAACCTCGTCAAAAGTAAGTGGCATTACTGCTACCACATAGACTACATCAAAATCTGGGTTAGAAACAGGTAAGATATTTCTTCAGTTATTTATACAGTCTTTTTTTGAAGTAGTCTCTTATTGGCAATCTTCTTCCAAGAACATCAATCAGCTGGAATGAAATTTATTTGATAGCTGTTAATTATCATTGATATTAATCATAATATCCACTTCATATTTCAGCAACCTCGTCAAAAGTAAGTGGCATTACTGCTACCACATAGACTACATCAAAATCTGGGTTAGAAACAGGTAAGATATTTCTTCAGTTATTTATACAGTCTTTTTTTGAAGTAGTCTCTTATTGGCAATCTTCTTCCAAGAACATCAATCAGCTGGAATGAAATTTATTTGATAGCTGTTAATTATCATTGATATTAATCATAATATCCACTTCATATTTCAGCAACCTCGTCAAAAGTAAGTGGCATTACTGCTACCACATAGACTACATCAAAATCTGGGTTAGAAACAGGTAAGATATTTCTTCAGTTATTTATACAGTCTTTTTTTGAAGTAGTCTCTTATTGGCAATCTTCTTCCAAGAACATCAATCAGCTGGAATGAAATTTATTTGATAGCTGTTAATTATCATTGATATTAATCATAATATCCACTTCATATTTCAGCAACCTCGTCAAAAGTAAGTGGCATTACTGCTACCACATAGACTACATCAAAATCTGGGTTAGAAACAGGTAAGATATTTCTTCAGTTATTTATACAGTCTTTTTTTGAAGTAGTCTCTTATTGGCAATCTTCTTCCAAGAACATCAATCAGCTGGAATGAAATTTATTTGATAGCTGTTAATTATCATTGATATTAATCATAATATCCACTTCATATTTCAGCAACCTCGTCAAAAGTAAGTGGCATTACTGCTACCACATAGACTACATCAAAATCTGGGTTAGAAACAGGTAAGATATTTCTTCAGTTATTTATACAGTCTTTTTTTGAAGTAGTCTCTTATTGGCAATCTTCTTCCAAGAACATCAATCAGCTGGAATGAAATTTATTTGATAGCTGTTAATTATCATTGATATTAATCATAATATTCACTTCATATTTCAGCAACCTCGTCGAAAGTAAGTGGCATAACTGCTACCACAGAGACTACATCAAAATCTGGGTTAGAAACAGGTAAGANATGGGCTGATGTTATGTCATATACGAGCCAGCAATTTTGTTCTTGACAACACTTTCTTGTAAGTCTTCGCGAGATGGTCTTTCATGGTCAAACTTTTGTCCATAGTAACACCAAGATATTCATACGAGTCCGATTCGCTGATCACCTTGTCGTTTAACAAAATGCTTACTTCCTCCGACTTTGCAAGCTTTTGGTGTGTTCCGAATAATACAAATTCAGTTTTTGTTTTCTTCAGGTTAAGAACGAGATTGTTACTTGTGAACCATTTTGCAACGTTGTTAAATTCGGTATTCAATGTTTTGAAATGTTTTAGCTTAATTCTTCAAAGCGTGTTCAAAATTCTTGATCAAATTTGCTACGAATCCTGTCTCGTGTTCATAGAAAATGGTTGAAAAAGGCCAAACCACAGTAGCTAGTATTTCAAATTAGGCACAAGTCTATTTATGTGCCCAGCAAGATGCTAGAGTAATAAGATAAGCAGATATAGTTGCTTATGATAGCCGTGGGCGTGAATTGTTAGCAATCGCATACATTTCAAGGGGAAAATCCTGCCTTAAATTATTACCTCTTATGGTTAGATACATCTCAGTAATATAGGACGGCCAGCTTCAGTTTTCCAAAAAGTAGATCTGATGTTTTTACCAAAGTTACGGCACTGTCGCATATTCTCTATTTAAAATAAGAATATGTTGAGCTACAGGAAATTTGCCTAGAATGTTAGAATGAGAATATGCTTGAAGTGGGCTGCTTTTTTACCTTTATCAGAGCAGAAGGCTATTGATTTTCGCTTCTTCCTTAGATATGTTTGCAGTCAAAATGCACGCCAAGAATCTGCGGAAAAACATGAAAGAAGATTGCCACGCCTGTAAAAAAGATAACGAAGTTGGCCCGATGATAATGTGCGACAAGTGAGGTCAATGGTGGCATACCAAATGTGTCGAGATTAAAGGTGGCTCTCAAGCGGCAAAGAAATTGACATCTTTTGTTTGGAAGTTATGCGTTTAGTTCCTTGGGGATTTTAGCAACTTTTGTATCTAAAACATAGCAAAAATATTTTTGTATTTTCTGAATCATGCACTTTTCCTCGACATCCTTTAATAAGAACGTTGAAGCAATTTTTGTCTTCAAGTATAAAGACATAACAAGGACAGCTCAAATGCTTAAAGTCAAAAGCTAAAATCTGACTTTGACGCAACTTTTATTAAGCCTTAATAGAACAGAACAAAACAACAACTGCATTAGATGTAAATATTGACGCACTCATAAATTGTTGTGTTTTACATGTGTTTGATATTTTGTTCTGTTGGAGAATTCCATATAATTATGTTGTAAATATTATATTTATATGTCTAATTATGTTGTTGATTGATTATTTTTCCAGAATGGCATACCATATGATATCATGTTCTAAAGCATGTGACTGTTTTTTCTGACTGCATCTGTTTTCTGTGCTTTTCAAACATATTGGATTTTCATAATACCGCGTACCTTTGAAAACAAACCTTCAGCAGAAATTTTACAATTTCAGCAGACAAATTTTCAGCGTGAAAAGGTCAAGCATTTCATATGGAATGAGTTTTTTCGTAAGAATTTTGATGGTAAGAATAGTATTAGGGAAGGGGCATTTGGTACTTTATGTGTTATCATGCTCGTACATAAAGTACATAGAGTTTAGGAGTGCCAATTCGACCATAATTAAAAAAGGTGTACTTTTTGCATTTGATAAATCAAAAAGTCTTCTGTAATAATATTTTCAATCAAGCGTTTTAAAATAGAATTTGTGGCAAATCACAGAACTCAGCAGACTGGCAAAAGATTGATTACAAGAAGTAAGGAGTTTAGATCAACATTTTTAGCGAGTGATTTGTCATCGATAAGGGTAACTAAACTTGAAAAATTCAATGCGATACGGTTATGAATTTTGTTAAAACAGGTTTAGGGTGCATATGTTGCACCTTTGTACAAGAATGATAGGAAAGTATGCGAGTTTTGATTTGTTTGTATTTTAGCTTGCATTTTGGTGTAGAAATAAAATATCGCTCATCCTTGGTTAGTCTGTTGGCTTCGTTGGCCTGTTGGCTTCGTTGGCATGTTGGCCTGAGGTTGGTCTTGTTGGTTTCGTTGGCCTGTTGGCTTCGTTGGTCTGGTTGGCTTTGTTGGTCTTGTTGGCTTCGTTGGCCTTGTTGGCCGAGGGACAAATCAAATCAATTTTATTTGTAAAATACAATTTGCTAAGATTTTAAATCTTTTTTACATTTTGAAGATTTTCAAAGAATTCTCGAAACCAGTTTTGAGGATTTAGATTTATATCATTTGTTGGGGGCTGTCTACACAACGAAGACCTAAGACCTAAGAACTACAAAACAAAGACCTAAGATCTAAGAACTACAAAACGAAGACCTAAGATCTAAGAACTACAAAACGAAGACCTAAGATCTAAGAACTACAAAACGAAGACCTAAGA
>REGM01000640.1:36877-56187 GCA_004194415.1 Aurelia aurita
TGTCCAAGAAGTCCGCGATTTTGTCCAACATGTCCAAGAAGTCCGAGAAGTCCGAGAAGTCCGTGTTTTCGGCCTGGCCAATTGCCACAGGGTAGTGATTGTCTTTTGCTCCCGGTGGTATCGTTTTGGTAGTGTTGTAAAGTAGTTCAAATATACTGTTTTAAGTACCTTGTTCTTGTAAAATTTTTAAATTGAATATAAAAAAAAACATAATTGTTAAAATAAAAAATTTAGAAGCGAATTGCATTGTGCCGATCTACTCACCGAAGATGTGTTGATGAACACTAGCCTTACAAAAGGTTGTAAAGATTCTTTTCAAGATATCATGAATTTTGAGCAAATTTACGATGAGTATTTAAAAACAAAAGCATTCCTCAGCAAAAAAGGTAAAATGTGTTGCACTGCCGAAAACATAATTGTTAAAATAAAAAAATTAGAAGCGAATTTGCGGGAGGCGTCTAAAATAGAAGTTAAACTGTTGTTTGGTTTGGAAAGCCTTCCAATTGCTGTGACCACGAAAAATGTATTGCTGATGAGAGTGCTCACAGCCTCACAAGAAATTGCGAAAGAAATAAGGTAAACAAAAATTTTGAAGCCGATAAGGAAGCGACTTGTCTAGAATTAGAGAATTAATTCCCTGCGTGTCAAATACTTGCTAGAAACTGGCATTGAATTGACATGTTTTAATTCAAAATTGAGTTGGAGTGAAGCATTTCTGGGCATAGAAGCAAACAAATTAAATGCAGTATCTGTTCCCCTGCACGAAATAAAAGAAATTGCCAGCCTTGTGCGCAGTGAAGTATTGCTCGATACTAGCTTGATAGATGATGACCAAAGAGCAACTGTGATATAATCTATCTTAAGGTATTTTCCTGTGCTACTTGCTGAGAAGGGGCAACTTCAACTTCTAATCAACTTTCATGATCTCGCACTAGATTCNTAGAGAATTAATTCCCTGCGTGTCAAATACTTGCTAGAAACTGGCATTGAATTGACATGTTTTAATTCAAAATTGAGTTGGAGTGAAGCATTTCTGGGCATAGAAGCAAACAAATTAAATGCAGTATCTGTTCCCCTGCACGAAATAAAAGAAATTGCCAGCCTTGTGCGCAGTGAAGTATTGCTCGATACTAGCTTGATAGATGATGACCAAAGAGCAACTGTGATATAATCTATCTTAAGGTATTTTCCTGTGCTACTTGCTGAGAAGGGGCAACTTCAACTTCTAATCAACTTTCATGATCTCGCACTAGATTCTAGGACATTTTTCCTGCTTCTAGAAAAAAAGACTGTTCATGTAGAAAGTGCTGATGAAAGCAGTGGACAATAGACTGGGGGAACCAACGTCCAGGATTTGTCTGCAGATTGCCTAGCTAAAAAAATGAAAGACATCCGTGGGATTGAAAGACATCCGAAAGCATTTTATGGAAAATATTCCTAACCTTGAGGATATCAGTGTGGACACCATTCACCAGCTAATGGTGCCAACTAGACAAAATTCATCAAGAGCTTTAAGGTATAAAAGCCTTATTGATGCAAGGGTGCCAAAAAAGAAAAATGATCACAGAGATGAGAATGCAAATCAGCATTTTCTTTTTGCTCGGGTTAAATATAGGGAAGAATTTGTGGCTATGTTTAAAGATGAGGCAAATTTTTATTCATGTGACGATATGAATAAATTGAAGATGGGCCCAGCTTGTGCAGTTTTGCGGTAGCATCAGCAAGTCAGGTTTTTTCTTTGCTCCGATAGCCCGAATTTAGGCGATCATGATTTTCCTAACCCAGGGTATCTGATTGCCCCTTCGGGTTATCAAAGATTAGAAATAGCTACGTCTGGAGGCAGATCTGCTACTGACCTTGGAGACGAAGAGAATCAGGAAGATTTCAATATTTATGGTAGTGATGATGAAAAAGAGGTAACCAATGATGGCTTTTCAAAAGACAAACTTGGGAGGACACACTATGCAAGATTAGTAGCAGGCCCATCATTGATTGTTTTAAGAGCATGTAAATTCAAAAAGTCAACAGGCGGAACACACGCTAACGAATTACTTCCAATCTCGAAAGGCCAGGTGAAACATGGCAAAGGGATAGCATTCCTGAAAGTAAACAACGGCCCAGATTGGAATCTAGCTTCAATAATAATAATAATAATAATAATAATATACATGTTTATACAGGGTAAAACCTTATCAGTACAAGACAGTACTGCTATCAACAAAGGCCCTGTTAAAATTAAAATTAAAATGCAATAAAAAAGAATAATAATATTTCGATATAAAACGGCTATCTTGATAACATGGAATGTGGAATACTGGAATGACATGGAATACTGGAATACTGGAATACATATTCCATGGAATGCATATTCCATGGAATATATATTCCATGGAATACATATTCCATGGAATATGCATTCCACGGAATCAAGATATCCTTTAAAACAAATTTGTATTCCATGGAATCAAGATATCCTTTAAAACAAATTTGTATTCCAGACATGTCCCAGACATCTTTTCATTACTTGATTGCTATCTTGCTATCTCTTTCATTGCATTATCAACCCATTAATCTCAATAATGTTTACGTTTTGTAGTTCTTAGATCTTAGGTCTTCGTTTTGTAGTTCTTAGATCTTAGGTCTTTGTTTTGTAGTTCTTAGGTCTTAGGTCTTTGTTTTGTAGTTCTTAGGTCTTAGGTCTTTGTTTTGTAGTTCTTAGGTCTTAGGTCTTCGTTTTGTAGACAGCCATTTGTTGGGGGAGATTTCTAAGAATTTGTGTCGAGATCTTTGAAGACTTTTTATGATTTTTTGCGAAAGTGTACACAAGATTTTTGGAGTGATTTGCCCCTCGTTGCTGGCCTGCTGGCTTGGCTTCAATGGCCAGTTGGTCTTGTTAGCTTCGTTGGCCTGGTTGGCTTCGTTGGCCTAGTTGGCTTTGTTGGTCTTGTTGGCTTCGTTGGCCTGTTGGCTTCGTTGGCCTCCTTGGTCTGGTTGGCTTCGTTGGTCTGGTTGGCTTTCTTGGCCTTGTTGGCCGAGAGACAAATCAAATCAATTTTATTTGTAAAATACAATTTGCTAAGATTTAAAATCTTTTTTACATTTTGAAGATTTTCAAAGAATTCTCGAAACCAGTTTTGAGGATCTAGATTTATATCATTTGTTGGGGGAGATTTCTAAGAATTTGTGTCGAGATCTTTGAAGACTTTTTATGATTTTTTGCAAAAGTGTACACAAGATTTTTGGAGTGATCTACCCCTCGTTGCTGGCCTGCTGGTTGGCTTTGTTGGCCTGGTTGGCTTTGTTAGCCTCGTTGGCCTGCTGGTTGGCTTCGTTGGCCTTGTTGGCTTCGTTGGCCTGCTGGGCTGGTTGGCTTCGCTGGTCTGTTGGTTTATTTGACTAGTTAGTTTGCTTTTATGTACAAAAAAAGTTTACACACAGTTCTGAGGGAGCAAAATGCTCCTGACTTTATTTACGTCAGGAAGGTGGGCCATATGAAATCAATGACTATACTTTACTTCACGTTACTTCTGCATAGCTTTTATTTCGGAACTTTACAGGACGATGACGGAAAAATGACCTATCCACCCCATATGGAGGTACTTGTATTCAAAATTTCCCCAGTGGTGCAAGATATGCACTGTACTTGCTTTCTGTTCCACATTTACATTCGTTGGCATGTTGGCCTTCCTGTTGGCCAACCTAAAGCCAACGAGGAATAGCTTGTCCCATACCGTGACGGGTATATCCTTGAACTTTGCGAGGGCCGGTTGTAAGGTAAGTTGAAATCTCAATTTTTCAGGCGTTCAATCAGAGAGAGAGTTATCTCTTTAATTTCAGATGTATTCTCATTGATAATTAAAGATTACTTTGAATATTTCATATAATTTTGGATGCAACAAGGATGGAAAGCCACTGGAGAAAAGTGATAAGACCCTACATGAGGGCAGCACCAAGAAAGGCTGGTTTACAAAAATCCAACAAAAAATTACGATCATCAACAAAAGGCTGCAGTAGAAGCTCCATTTGCCATTTTGGATGTCACAGTTGCCTCAACATCTTCTCAACTAACAAGATGTGTTGATGAACACTAGCCTTACGAAAGGTTGTAAAGATTCTTGTCAAGATATCATGTATTTTGAGCAAATTTACGACAAGTATTTAAAAACAAAAACACGCCTCAGCAAAAAAGGTAAAATTTAAAAGCTAAAACGAGGAAGGGCATTGGTCTGCTAAAGTATCTCTCCAAATATCTACCCAGGCATACCCTAAACGAACTATATAAGCTTTATGTGCGACCCCGCATGGACTATGGGGATGTTATCTATCATAATCCAGCTAAAGAATGTGAAATCACTCAAAATATCATCTTATCAAATCTCATGGAAAAATTAGAGTCTGTTCAGTATTCTGCTGCTCTTGCTGTAACAGGAACATGGAGGGGAACATCGCGAGAAAAACTGTACGCAGAGCTTGGCTGGGAGTCATTAAGTTCCCGGAGGTGGAGTAGACGCCTTACTTTGTTCTATAAGATTATGAATAATCTCACCCCCTTGTATACAAAGGAGCCAATCCCTCCACTTCATCAGTCACAATACTCTCAAACGGCAAAGTGATAGCAAAGTAGCTAAAGTTTCTTTCAAGCTATTCGATTCAAAGAAATATGTCACTGAATTTTACACCGACCTTTTAACGTCAATTTAAAGATTTGGAACCTATGCTGCCCATTCGACACTCCAGCTGCTCCTCTATTGCAGCGGCTTGGCTGACCGTCAGTTGAGAGGTTCGTTAATAGAGAAACATTCACAATGGCATATAAATCCTTGAATGACCTCGCACCTGAAAACATTGGTAATATTTTCTCCAGATTGTCAAATGTTCATACCCAGGTTTTACATAATACTAAATGCAATATTGTTGTACCAAAGATGCCAACAGCTTATGCCCAAAAGTCGTTTGCGTTTCGTGGAGCTGACACATGGAATAAGCTCGATTCAGAAATGAAATTAGCCCCATAGATCCAGTCATTGAAACAAAACTGAAAGCTTCGAATTGAGAATATTCAAGGAAAGCAGATCTGCATAGCAACTACAGTATTTCCTCTTTTTCTACTTTAATAGTTATTTAATTTGAGTGTTGTAAATAAATTTATATCTATAAATTTTTTAAATTATTAGCTATTTTTCTTTTTTTGCTGGGAGAATTAGAAAGCAGTTATTTGATTTTTACTAAAGTGATTTGTATCCCAGGGTAAATCACCTGGGAAATTTGAAGCGGTCCATACATAGAGGTGTTTGATTCCATTCCCCCCCCCACCCCACCTTGTCTTTTCCGCTGTTATAATGATCTTTTAACTTGGTAATTAGATGGACTTTGATGCAAACAATAAAAATCACGTGATTAAAAGCACAGGGCTCAAATCTTTCAAATCTTTAAAAAGGTGGGTGTAAACTTCTATTAAATTTGTCGTTGAATTGAATGGCTTGAAAGGAACTTAGGGTACTTTGCTGTAAATCTGGCGTGGAAATATTTTGATATCTTGATTATTTTTGTTGAAAGAATTCATGGAAAATTTTGATAAAATTAAAATCATCGTAAATCCTAAATCAATACAGGAAAAATTATGCAATCTTCAAGAAAACCATTGTTTACGAAGGTCTACAATATGGTGGCAAGCACAGGTCTGTTGCTCTTCGGGTTTAGGATTTAGAAATTTGATGACGTCACAGCCTCAAATATAATAAATGCTGCCATTTTGAAAATAATCAAGATATCAAAAAAATTCCACGACAGATTTACAGCAAATTACCCTAAGTTCCTTTCAAGCCATTTAATTTAAAGAAAAATGTAATAGAATTTTACACCCACCTTTTTAAAGATTTGAGCCCTGTGATTAAATCGAATTAAGGCTATTGTTCTTGTTGCTATGACAATAAGAAGATATCACAAATCTCTCTTTTGGATACATGACCCAACAGGTCTATTCTACCATTCACAACTTAGGTTGGTCTCAGTAAATTAAACTTTCACAAATTCAAGCATAATTTCAGAGATACTATAAACCCAATGTGGCCTACCAACGATGGCATTGAGGATACGGAGCACTTTTTGTTGCTCTGCCCTTCTTTTGAAGTACCAAAAAGAGTTATAAGTCACACAGCCACCATGTCTCTTTTTGCTGCGAAGCAGCCATTTAGATGCGATTGATAAGAAATTTTGCGTGGTGTTTGGAGTATCTTGAAAACACAGGAGGCCCAACGTATTGTGGTGAGAGAAAAATGTCTTGATAAAGAAAAGTCATGCATTACAATATTCGGCGGACGCCCCCTCACCACAATACGTTGGGCCTCCTGTGGTGAAAAAACCAAGCAACGAACAATCACAACAGTTTGTGATTGGACACAACAACATCCAATTCAACATGCATTTGAAAGGTAAAAGGTATTTATAGCTTCTACGTGCATGATTGCATGCATCAATTCATAAGCGACTTTTGTAATGAGTGTACTCAATTACAACAGTGTACTCAATTACAGTGTAATGAGTGTACTCAATTACAACAGTAAGTGGTTGCAGGGATATCAAAAGAGCAGAAATGTTAATGATCGCTAAGACAAACATACAATCGACGAGGAATGCTTCTATTTTGTAGTGTGATTGTTTTAACTTGCCAACCTTTATGCACAGAAATGAAAAGGATTATTGAGAACTGAGCGATATCATTCAACCAACCTTGACCATCCCCCCGGGCAGCCTGGGGTCAACAAAAATTGATTGCACAAACGCCACAAATGCCCGGGGGCCAGAGATTGTTTGTGGCGAATGCCCAGGAGCTGAGCACTGAAGACCTGCTATATTCTCAGTCACTGTATAACACGAAATGCCCCAGTGTTATCAAATGACCTGTTTCTGGGGAACAAAATACTGGCAAATGCCCGGGGTGGGGAATATTTTTGAGCAAATACGCGGGAGTGTCCAAGGTGAGATGGTCAGGGTAGGAATTGAACGAAACATAACTGTAAAATGTCTGGAGAAGACGATGAAATCAATTACTGAATTACAGCAAAAACAGGAGTGCCCGAATGCCAGAGTGAGTGAACTGTGGAACCATGTGAGAAATCGAAAATTTAAAGGCTAAGATTCTTTCACAAGGGGTACGTGACCTTCGGTTGCACGGGGGTCTGCCTTTACAATTCAGTTTGCAGAACACTACCGACTACTAATTGAGCAAAAAAATTGCAGAACACTACCCAATTTTAAAGAAAAAGAATGAGTGGAAAAATTTGTCTTCGTACCCACTTTGATTAGGAATTTGTGCGGAAAAATACCCTTCTTTAGTGATGTAAACAATTTTTAAGCCAAAAAGGACACATATCTAGAGACTATTGGCGGGAAAACCCACTCATATCGACATCCCCACACCCTAAATATGTCGTCATGTCTTTGGGTACCATCAATGATACCTGAACAAACAAAGAAGTAAGAGAAATCAGTGACAACAACAATTGCCAATGTTTACTTCTGGATAACCAACTCAACTAAAATTTCAATAAATTATGATCACAAAAAAGCCGCTTATATTTAAAAAGGGGGCTCATGACGATTTGTACATTTTGCATTGAATTACTCAAAGATTGGGGTCTTGTGGATTTTGACTNGTCGTCATGTCCTTGGGTACCATCAATAATACCTGAACAAACAAAGGAGTAAGAGAAATCAGCGACGACAACAATTGCCAATGTTTACTTCTGGATAACCAACTCAACTAACATTTCAATAAATCATAATCACAAAAAAGCCGCTTATATTTGAAAAGGGGGCTCATGATGATTTGTACCTTTTGCATTGAATTACTCAAAGATTAGGGTCTTGTGGATTTTGACTCATTTCCTAGGGCATTCTTTCAAACAAACTGCACCATAGAGCAGCACTTCCTTAACAATGTTAACAGCTAGTTTGTTAGACAGTAAATTGTGATGGTCGATGATAGTATCAGAAAAGTGATAAAGGGAGATGCTATAGACTTAGATTTTCACCAAATAACTTTCTTTTTCCTATCAGTAAAGGAACTTTTTCGAGTAGTGCTTTCTGTCACTGAAGGAAATTTCTCACCCAATTTTGTTTCTGTTGTGTTTATTCAGTCATAAAAATGATTGATTCAGGCTTGTGAGTTAGCAAGAAATAGATTTTTAGTCAACAAAATTTTTGAAATATACATTAAAAGCAATAATGGTTTGCTGTACGCTATCGAAGAAATTTCGCTTGTTGTTGTGAATTACTCGGCTAATACACAGCCGATTTGGACAAGCAAGGTCGCAAAATGTAAGTGAAGATCTCATCTTATGTCATCAATTTCAAAGAAAAGTTTTGATGACAAGGCTCCTCCGCAGGAACTGTTTAAACACATACTTTTTCTGGGACACCCAGTACGCAGTTCCTGGACACAGAGGAGAAGGGGGGAGGGGAAAAGAACGTCAACTTATAGAGATGGTTGGATTTTCAGCCATTATGGGTGAAGTGAAAGGAAGAAAACACACAGTGAAATAGGATCCGTTGTTACTGAAGTATTGGCACAGGTGAAACTGATAGGCCTAGGCAGTACAGACAAGAATTTTCTTACTGCCTTTAGTTTCAATTGGCATTCTGTCTTTTACACACACATAAGCCTTTCTAATTTCTACCATTGATCAAGCGGTTTAACAGATAAAACATTGGCCTAAAGCGAACTGACGCATTTCCGACCTTTTATCATCGTACATCTCCACTATGTTCCTACAATAAGCGTACGGGAAGATAAAATCTGGGGGCTGCCCGATAAAAATTCAATTGTTTACCGAATTTTTTGCCCGACTTAGCCTACTATTTATTCTTTAACATTTCCCGTTCTCTAATGGGAATTAGAAATGAAAGCCGTCTAGGACATTTGATTTCCCATGAGGAATTGATACGGCGTTGTTTCAAAAGTGAGTCTTGAGAAAAAACAGAAACGACGGCCAGATATCAAGGTGTTTACTTTTATGAAAATTCAAATCTTTTCGCTGTTTTGTGATGAAATTATGATTTACTCGATATTTCTTGACGAACGAAGAAAGTAATTTAATAAGCCTTCGTTAAAAAGAATGACGAAAACATTTCGTGAGAGTTGATACCCACCTTTGTTATTTAGTTGAAGCGGAAATAATCGGAAATAATTGCTGCAAAAATGTTGGAAAATCAGCCATTTTTTAATATTTTCATGATTTTAAACATGAATTGGATAAATCATCAAGATACTGAAAAACAGACTACATTTGTTATTTTCTGGTTTATGTTGTTTGAACTTTGATGGATCGCCAGAAGATATTGTGTGGATTTAAAAAAATTCAACATGTTTAATAATTTTTTATTTTTTGTATGCTTGCCATTAATTACAGATTTGTTTATTTTTAAATAGACGTGGATTTTCATTTACAAGTAGATAAAAACAAAGTTTAAAAAGCACCAGAAAGCTGTGCATAACTGTATAGTATTCTATGATTGAAAATACTTCATTTTGGCTGAATTTCCACCTCAGGGTCCACTGTGCTATTGAAGCGGAAGCCCTAAAAATCTTGCGACGTTTGAACTGTAAATTTTGGAACTAATCCTCAATTTTTTCTTCGCCTCTTTTTGTCCATGGTTAATCTTTTCGCTGTTTTGTGATGAAATTATGATTTACTCGATATTTCTTGACGAACGAAGAAAGTAATTTAATAAGCCTTCGTTAAAAAGAATGACGAAAACATTTCGTGAGAGTTGATACCCACCTTTGTTATTTAGTTGAAGCGGAAATAATTACTGCAAAAATGTTGGAAAATCAGCCATTTTTTAATATTTTCATGATTTTAAACATGAATTGGATAAATCATCAAGATACAGAAAAACAGACTACATTTGTTATTTTCTGGTTTATGTTGTTTGAACTTTGATGGATCGCCAGAAGATATTGTGTGGATTTTAAAAAATTCAACATATTTAATAATTTTTTATTTTTTGTATGCTTGCCATTAATTACAGATTTGTTTATTTTTAAATAGACGTGGATTTTCATTGACAAGTAGATAAAAACAAAGTTTAAAAAGCACCAGAAAGCTGTGCATAACTGTATAGTATTCTATGATTGAAAATACTTCATTTTGGCTGAATTTCCACCTCAGGGTCCACTGTGCTATTGAAGCGGAAGCCCTAAAAATCTTGCGACGTTTGAACTGTAAATTTTGGAACTAATCCTCAATTTTTTCTTCGCCTCTTTTTGTCCATGGTTAAAGAACGCAAATCAACCTGCATCTTTTGCGCGCTTCGTTTGTTGCCTTTCGACTGCGGTGGCCTTTTTCATATGAGAATATTCTCTGCAAAGCGCGACCCCAAAGGATGCTGGTTGACCGGCGTTCTTTAAAGTAATTTCAGAGCTGATAAACTTCTCATTTTTGAATGAGAGGAGAACGTTTATGCAATGTCAAATAGAAAAAGTAAAAACAACTTGGTTTTAGCTATAGTATTTACAAATCGACCAAGTTTCTAGTTATTTAGTCAACTTTTGTTGATTTTTTACAGATCCTAAGTTTTTTGTCCATAAGACCACCAGGTATATTTTTCATTGCATTTCATTGAAGCTCGTCTTATTTCTGGGTCAATAGGATTTTTACGAACCTTCGTGACGATATATAAAAATTGATCGAAAGACTTGTTTCATAATTTGCAGTAGAATAGATCATTTGTTAGGTCTCATACACTTTCAATTGACTTGTCAGCAGAGACGTTGATCCAATCTTCCAATTAGCGTAAAAAATTGCGTATGCGATCTTGAATGGGGTTATCTGGGGGCAAAATGGGGCAAAATGGGTCAGAGATATGGCAAAATGGGTCATTGAGAAATTCATGGCTTTCATTGCTGTTGCGCTTTAGTTGAAGAAATCAGTTTCTATCATGAATAAAGGCAATTTTATTCATTGAGAAAACTGCAAGTTTACAACCAAGGATTAGTTGCCCCAATTTTACAATAAAAAACAAGTGACCCATTTTGGCCCCACTCTTACCCATTTTGCTGCAATTCATCCTAACTAATTTATATTTTGATGCATAGTACATATGCTGATATTGGTCTCTAGGAGAAATAGCAGTTGAAAGCCAATAGTTATCGTGAAACTAGAGTCATTGGTTTAGTACTGAAGAGCTGACAAAGCAGTAGAGATGCTTAGAGCAATGATGAGACAATTTCAGATAGCCTGCGCGCAGCCTGTGAGGAGGAGTTGAGGCTGTGCGCGGGCTAGTGTCAGATGGAGGAAGATGTTTCTCGGGTTTCTTCTAGAAGAAGTCATTCATTGCGAAAGTAGACGCATGGTGAAATGGAGGTCATATGATTCGAAAATTCCTCACAATTCATCTAACCAACTAACTCGATACGAGATTTGTTAAAAAAACTAAGGTATTAATTTGGATTAAACAGTTCACATCGTCTATGAACAGATATTCCCTCAAAAATTTGATAGAGAAAACAACTCGTTTCAAAGCCGAAAGTCCTTTGAATTGCTCTCTCGGCTGGTAATGCTCCCCTTTCAGCCACTGGTCTATTATTTTAGCTAACAGATACATGAGTTGTCAACGAACCACGACGATCGAGACAGGGCTTTCTGTTTCCACAAATGGTGGTCAATGTTTTGAATGTTGATGATGTTTACACTTCTGCAATTTTTTTCTCCAATAAGTCATATTTTTAAGTTTCATTGAAGCTCAACCTGTTTCTGGAGCAGTAGGATTTATATGAACGCATGTGGCAATACGTAAGAATTAATTTGAGACATGCGTTTTGTTAATTTTACAGCAGAGCAATTGTTGGTTCTCATATACGTTCAATTGAAATTGTCAACAGAGACGTTGGTCCAATTAGCGTAAACAATTGTGTAAGCGATCTTGAATGGGATTATAAAACGATATATACCGGGTGAGTCACAAAAATGTTTCGACGTTTGAAAGCATGTAGCTCTCAAACTGTTCATCAGATTCTTATAAACTGATAATACCTGTGTAGCCAACATAGCAACTTAGATAAGAAAATTTAGTTTATCAAAATCGGTGCTATCGTTCTCAAATTACAGGCGATTTTATAAAAGTCCTTCATCTCGGAATCCTTCAAAACTGGCCTAAAATCCTTGATCAAATTTTATAGAAATTTAGCCCCACGCCTATCATACTCAAATTCTATCTGTCTATCTTATTGCTCAAACATTTACTAGGTATATAAAGAGGCTGCTGCATAATCTTCTACAGTTGGGACTGTCATTCAGCCTTTTTGCGTCTGTTTGTTATTATCATGAGGATGGATCGCTAGCAAATTTGATCAAGGATTTTAGGCCTGTTTTGAAGGATTTTGAGATAAAGCATTTTTATAAAATCGTTTGTAATTTGAGAACGATACGACCGATTTCGACAGAGTAAATTTTCTTATCTTGGTTGATTTGTTAGCTACACAGATATTATCAGTTTGTAGCAGTCTGATAAATGGCTTTAGAGCTACAGGCTTTCAAACAGCTAAGCATTTTTCTGAATCACCCGATAGAAAGTTATGGATAATTCATTATCCCATATTGTTGCAACCGCCGATACTTTTTGACTCGCCTAGTAGAGGATGGTGTGAAGACCGAGGAAGATGTTCATTATAGAAGAAATTATTCATTGAAAAAAATGTGGAAAAACAGTGAAATGGAGACCATATGATTCGAAAATTCCTCACAATTCATATAACCAACTAACTCGATAGGAGATTTGCTAAAAAAACTAAGGTGTTAACTTGGATTAAACAGTTCACATCGTCTAGGAAGAGCCTGTCATTCCAAATTCTGACAAGTTTTTGTGAAAATGATCCAGGCTTAATTCATATACGTCGAATTTATGTCGAGTCAAATTCAGTTATTTTTTTATTAAATCTATGTTAAATCCATGGTAAATCCATCGTCTGAATCCACGTGTTGAGCTTGACGCATACTTGATTCCCTGAATCTTTCCCTATCCATTTGCTGTCGTCCTAAATGGAAACTGTGTTCTGCGACTGGGATTTTATGAACTGGTACTGGGAATACCTATGGCAAAAACAATAGACAATAGTGCTAAAGATGGCGGCCGCGCAAAGCATGCTGGTAAAAAGCTCCCTGACGACGACCTAACAACATAAAAATTTTGGTCTGCCGCTTCGACTAGCCAGCGACTAGCTCCTTGAATTCGAATCGACCTTGAATTCGAAGGCAACATGGTTGGAAAGGAAGCCTTTCCAAAGCAGAAAAAGTAAAGTTTTGATTCGAACAACATGATTCGAAAACACAACAGAGTGTTTGGAGCCGCCATCTTTAGCGTTATTGTCTATTGACTTGGAACGAGATTTGATCAATAATTGTAAAGCTCGAAAATAGTGACTAGGATTGCTAGCAAAATATGACTGGGAAAATGTCATTGAAGGTCCCCCTTCAGGACCCGCAATTATGTCTAGCACCGATCTGACATCTGAGTTAAAGACGAACTTTAGCTGTTGTTTAGTTGCGCTTATGTAGGCTCGATAGCAATTAAGTTTGACTCGATACAAGTGCGACGTATGAACTGAAATGCCTTCTTGGATCGATCACAGGCCAAAATTGATCATTTTATGCCTTGCATTAAAAATGAGCGCTCAGAAAGTTTTTTCTGCTACATTTCCCAAATTGAATTGTAAAACATCTTTAGAGATAATTTTTTCACAATTTCAGACGACGTTCACACGGTGCTGGCACAATTTGACAATGGAAAAACTGTGGAATTTTAAAAGGGACATTTAGCTGGCACAATTTGAAAACAGCGTCGTATGAACACTCAAAAACGATGAAAACGGAATATTTGTGATGCTTTTGAAACGAGGCTGACTGATTCTTTAGGCCAAGATGAATTTCATTTCGTCAAAGTCCAGCCTCTTCGTCGCGAAGATTACAAAGAAGTTTGGAGCCGTCAAATTTTCCGCCGTTTTCAAATTGTGCCGGTATCCTGTGAACAATGTAGCTAAAATGTTGGTACCTTCACTTTTTGCCGTTTTCAAATTGTGCCGGTATTGTGTGAGCACTATAGTAAAATTTTGGTACCTTCACTTTTTTGCCGTTTTCAAATTGTGCTGGTTTCATGTGAACGTAGCCTCAGACTGACAAAGAGTGGCCAGTGTCTCATGAGAATCGGAACTGTTTTGAAGATGATTTTGCTTCTTGGTTCGTCTTCTTTAAAGAACGCCGGTCAACCAGCACCTTTGCGATCGCGCTTTGTAGAGCACTGCACAACTACAATGTCATATGAAAATGGCCGCCGCAGTCGAAAGGCAACAAGCGAAGCACGCAAGGGATGCTGGTTGACTGGCGTTCTTTAAGAATTAATTTTGCTGGCCTCTTCTTGCTGTGCGCTGTCTTACTAAAAACACCATTGACACTTCGCGACAGCCAGCTAAAACTTCAAACTTCTAATTTAAAAGGATTAGCGCGCTTTTTAAAGCTAATTTGACTTTAAATTTAATAATTAATCTAATTCAAATGAAATTTACGCAACCAGNTTTTTGTTCTGTCCTTTGGAAGGGACGTTAACTAGGGGTCCCATTCCTTGATGTGGCATGCATAGTAGGCCTAAATTAGCTGTAATGTAGATAGAAATCTTTTCAGCCTACTTAAAATAAATTAATAAATGAAAAAAACTTGTCGTCATTGTGCCATCCAGCTGCGACTTGATGGTGCCAAACTGCTGAAAATCTATTATAAATAAAGGTTAGACCCATTGGATTGTTTGATATGGAACTACTATTGCATTTCTTTGTTTTTGACTGTTAGTGTCATCTGTTTGTATGTTATCTTATTTTCTATTGTTTTCTTTGAAGCTGGATTTGTAGAGTTGTAGGCACCGTTCTTGGTGGAGGCTAGATGATCTTGTGTCTTCCTACACCAAGAACGGCACAGCATTGACGTATTTTATGCAAGTTAGTTTTATTTTATTATGAACAGAAACAAAATACGGTACATGCAATCGGATTCTAAAAACTGGTGCATTTCGAAGTTTGCAAATCCATCCTCTCGTGGAAGATCAATAATAATCAAAGTACCTGTTTTTTCAAACATTTCTTCTTTAGAGTTTGGATGAGATGGCGGCTAGTATCAACACTTTCTTGCAAGGACCTCTGCCATTCATCACTTATAATGGCTGCTCCTGCAGCTGTTTTGCAAAGCAAACAAAATCATTGTATAAAGGCATGTGATTATCACGAAATTTCTATTCACATGTGTAAATATCGATACAGTAGGGTACAATTACACCACAGTTTTTCTGACATTTTGCATAAACATGTTATGTTCTTTTATTGCAAACCTAACATTAAGAATTGACACACAGGACCTGTTCCAGCAGCTTTTAGAAAAATTTTGCTCTAACTAAAAGGATAAAGATTTGGAACCAAGATTAACAAAAATTCTGAACTAATTATGAACATAAGATCAAGTGAATAAAATCAAAATCTTCTTGCTTTCTATATTACATCAACGTGTCTGTAATTTTACTTATTATTTGATTGAAATCCTACTGTTCCTCTTTGATGAAGGGGATCTTATATCTAATGGAAAAAGTTGCAAACTTGGATAAATTGCATCACAGTCCCCAGTCAATACAAATACTTAGATTTTGTGGAAAAGAATCCCTAGTGCTTAGTTTCATTAAGTTTTACATAAAGTTATGGAGTTTCCTTCAGAGATGTTCTTTTGAAAAAAGAGAGCCACAAAACATGAAGTCATACAAATTCTGAAGTAAATACTTACGATACATTGGAACTGCAGGCAAAGGAGGGGGAACGTGAATGTGAATAATAGCCAGCTTGTTGCCTTCTTGGTGACATGTCTTGAGGTACCCTGAAGTTATGAATGATAAACTTTATCAAATAAGTTATTGGTTATTCAGAGTTTGCTACTTATTGCAGCTATTAACTTATTTTCTCTCCTTTCAGGGTTTCCGGCTAATTTGTTGTTTCTCTTGCAGGATTTACCAGTTTTATCCCTGGTTAGAGGGACAGGTCTATAACGCGGACCTCACAGACCATGCAGACCTGCTCAATAAACATACAGTAACTTACAGGTCCACATTATTTTGGTCCGCCTTTTAGAATTTTTCTATGGGGCAAAATTCCAAAGTGCGGACCTTCATTTTTTGGACTCTTTTAGGGCTCTTGCTAAATTTTTAAAATGGTTTCCGCAGCTTTTCAGCTTATTCAAACAAAATCTCATTGAAAATATAACCATTGGACATAGGATTTTGAGAAAAACCGCCTTAGATATAACCTACAGTAGGTATATATATTGTCCCTTTTAGTTTCTACTGCTATTTAGGTCCGATATCTACCAACGGGAAGATGAGAAATATTCTTACAAACCTGACACCTTTAGTATTCAGCCTCGTCATTTTCATACAGTATTTCTTCTGTCGCTTTTTGTTAGTTCAGAGTTTATGCTAGCCTACGAGTAGACCACTCCCCTCTGGGGTCTACTAGTAGGCTCAGTTTATGCATAAAAGACAATAAAATCATATTTTGTTTTCTAATATCAATTTGTTTTTTATTCGTCAAAGTATGTCAGGTTTGTAAGAATACGTGCCTTGTGTTTTTACATGACTATGGTTTGTATTAGCCTCCGATAACCTTTGATTGAAATGCATCTTCCCGTTCGTAGATATTGGGCCTAAAATAGCAGTACAAACTACTGGACAAGATGAAATACCACGGGCAATAATGCACCGTATTTGTATGTTAGAAATGAAAGTTTATTACCTTGGTAATGTTGTTTTCCCTCGTTTTGTTGTCTCTTCGGCATGGCCTAACCACAAGAAGTCCGCCATTGGTGATTGCTAAATCGAATTGAATTGCGCCCACGCCTCGCGTATCCTACGCAGCGATGTCCTCGTTTCAAACGTCCACTGAAAAACTAACTACTTGCAACGATACTTTCAAGTCGCCATGGGAACAGAGTCGCTTGGCAGTCCCAAATAGCATACTTTCTGTCTTCCCTTTCTTTAGGTTAATGATTAGTCGATTTTTGTCAAGCCAATCTTTAATGACAGTCATATTAGCCGATAGGGTGTTTTCAATGACTTTGATGTCGCGATGAGCTGTGTATATCACAGTGTCATCAGCATACATTTGAACACTACAACCATCAACCCTCTTTATTAGATCATTGATCTGAATCAAGAACAGCAGTGGACCAAGAATCGATCCCTGGGGTACTCCAAATTTTACCAGCTGGAGTTCTGATTTTACATTATCATAATGCACATACTGAAAGCGTCCGGAAAGATAGCTTTTAATCCACATTAGCTCCTTCTCTGTTACACCATAGAAAGGTAGCTTTGACAAAAACACAGAGTGTTCTACCGTGTCAAATGCTTTCTGTAGATCTATAAAAACAGCTCCTGTCAACTTGCCTTGATCCATGGCAAGACGAATCCTATCTGTGAAAAGTGTTACTGCGAGCTCTGTGTTATATCTTCTTCTAAAACCAAACTGTGACGATGTTATAAGATCATTACTTTCCAAGTAGTCCGATAGTTGATCGTAGACTACCCTCTCTAATATCTTTGAAATTGCTGGTAATATTGATATTGGTCTATAATTATCCATTGATGTTTTTGTCCCGGACTTGAAAAGAGGTAGGACTTTGGCAATCTTTAATTTACCAGGTACTGTTGACACTTTCAATGACACTTTCAATGACACTTTCAATTGTTAACGAGTTGTACCTCTGTCGACTTTGGAGGGAGACTGGCCTTGATGTGTTAGGGGTTGTTAGTTATGCAGCAAAGTGGTCCGCTTACAACAATATAGAACACCTCTGGTCTCCAATGAGCCGGAAACTGGCTAATGTCATACTGCCATCGATTCTTGAAGGAGACGAAAAGCCACCCTATCAGCAGAAATACTGCCATGTCATACTGCCATCGACTTTGGAGGGAGACTGGCCTTGATGTGTTAGGGGTTGTTAGTTATGCAGCAAAGTGGTCCGCATACAACAATATAGAGGACCTCTGGTCTCCAATGAGCCGGAAACTGGCTAATGTCATACTGCCATCGATTCTTGAAGGAGACGAAAAGCCACCCTATCCGCAGTAAGATCAGGAAACAACTGAGCGCCANGCCATCGATTCTTGAAGGAGACGAAAAGCCACCCTATCAGCAGAAATACTGCCATGTCATACTGCCATCGACTTTGGAGGGAGACTGGCCTTGATGTGTTAGGGGTTGTTAGTTATGCAGCAAAGTGGTCCGCATACAACAATATAGAGGACCTCTGGTCTCCAATGAGCCGGAAACTGGCTAATGTCATACTGCCATCGATTCTTGAAGGAGACGAAAAGCCACCCTATCAGCAGTAAGATCTGGAATCAACTGAGCGCCAACAGAAAGAGGCAAAAGTATTTTGGTTACATTATTTCAAGATTTTTATGCATCATAATTGCAAAACATCTTTTTACAAAAACTCAGTTTGCATGCGTTTTATAGGAAAATTCGAAAACAATGTGCTATAAATAGTGATACGACTGCTGCAGGTGCAAGGAAGCAAGATTTGGCTTGTTCAAAATAGCTTTAATCAGAAAAGACCAATGTCAAAATAAGATGATTGTAACGTTGAAATGTTGAAATAAATTCTTGATTGAATAGATACCAAAACGCATCCAACAACGGTTTATCGTAGTGTAACTAGGTAGGTCTAGCAGCACACAAATCTCAGTTTAACCCTAATCCATATTGGCTTTTTTCAAGCTACCATTTATGGGGGGGGGGGTGCTTTTCACCCCCCTCTGAAAACAGCCTTAGACTCACCAGAATTCAGTATACCTTGCCACAATGATAGAGCAAATAATTTGCAACATGTAGCACAATTTGGGTGTGGTTGCCACGCTCTATGACGTCACATTGACATCATAAAGTTAAAAATTTGCCAAAATCAGGTTCTCAAGTTAAATTTGAGATGAACGAAGATTTAGAAGGAACTGTTTGCGGTTTTTGGTCTAGTTTGTCAAAATACTTGCTGAAAAATGTTATTTTATTGTAAATAGCGATTTTCGAATGATATTTTGGTAGAACTTATTCAATTCTGATGACGTAATTTATGTTATAAATTTGTTCCATGTAAAAATAGACAAAAAGAAGCAACAGAATGGTGATAATCCATCACAAATGCATCATTGGAGTGTTTTTAATGGAAAAAGGCGGAACATATTTAAAAAAATGCTAATTAGCCCAAAAGGGCGGTCATAATAAAACA
>REGM01000641.1:18848-40139 GCA_004194415.1 Aurelia aurita
TTCGCTATTTGACGGCGGATAGAGAACTCGAGGTTTCAACGATACAGAGTGGTCCTTTCGATTAATTTGAGGATAAAACGCACCCTGAAACTATTATTGGGTATTTGTGAACTTATTTGAGATTTGCAATTCCTTTAAATTTCGCGCTATTGCAACGTCATATAGGATTTCGCTATTTGACGGCGGATAGAGAACTCGAGGTTTCAATGATACAGAGTGGTCCTTTCGATTAATTTGAGGAAAAAACGCACTCTGAAACTATTATTGAGTTTTTGTGAACTTATTTGAGATTTGCAATTCCTTTAAATTTCGCGCTATTGCAACGTCATATAGGATTTCGCTATTTGACGGCGGATAGAGAACTCAAGGTTTCAACGATGCAGAGTGGTCCTTTTGATTAATTTGAGGATAAAACGCACTCTGAAACTATTATTGGGTATTTGTGAACTTATTTGCGATTTGCAATTCCTTTAAATTTCGCGCTATTGCAAAGTAATATAGGATTTCGCTATTTGACGGCGGATAGAGAACTCGAGGTTTTAACGATACAGAGTGGTTTATTTGCGATTCGCAATTCCTTTAAATTTGGCGCTATGGCACCGTCGTATAGGCTTTCGCTATTTGACGGTGGACAGTTACCTAATCCGCGCGTGTATCAGATGTGTTCCTTTTCCTGCATAAATCCTCCGCGCGTCGTTGCCTCGCTTTCATCTTTAAAAAAGGAAAAAGAGATTGGGCCTAAGATAACTTTACGAGCGGAGATGATAAAATCGTTTATTTTGCTGCAAAACGTACGAAATATCAAGGAAATGGACTTGGAATAGATGTAGAAGGATATAACGTACACTTTCAACTATAAAAAGTAAGGATTTAGTGCTTTATTACGATATATAGGATTTCGCTATTTGACGGCTATAGGATTTTGCTATTTGACCGATTTCTCTATTTGACGGGACTCCGCACCACCGCGGCTCCTAGTACCTGCTTCTCGATGTGTGCCCATGTGCCAGATTCAACAAAAAACAATTTGTTCGATTATGTTCAGGGTCACTGTACAGTAGCTTAGAGTTACAAATAAGCGAATTTCTCTTTCATAAAGGATCCTTAAATGTTGGAGAGCTTTAATTAACAGTCTTGCGGAGGAAATGTTGCCGATTGAGGACAGGAAAATCTTATTTAGGCCTAGTATTTTTGTAGGTTGAAAGAAAAGATACAGAGTGCGAAAAGTGTGCTAAGGTGTGCAAAACTATTGGGGGTTTAAAGAGACACGTGGCAGCTAAGCATCCATCCATCAATGAGAAGAAAACGAAGAATGTAAAGTCTCCAAGTTGTGCTGTGCTAACTCCTGTTTTATTGAAGTATTTGGCTGAGAGTGCAGTAGAGAAAATTAGAAGCAGTGCTGTTTTCCCCAAACAAATCCAAAGTGAGCTATCAGTTTATCAGTTGAGTGAACTAAGAAGCAAGTAGCCCACAGTTCAAAATCGTTAGTGATCTGTTCAAGTCTTTTCAACAGAAAAATGGTGTGGAGAAGTTCTACTCAAACTTTTATGCTTCTGTGCCAGTGAAGTCAAGAGAGTTTTTTCCTGGCCTGACTTCAGCTGCAGCAACTTTACTAGCTACCAAGCTTGCAGATAAGATGCTAGTTCATTGCAAAGAACAGGCCAGGGAACAAACACAAATATCTTTGAAGGATTTGTGTGAAAGAGAGAGAGGAGGGCTGCAGTATATTGGAGGATATGTTTTACACAACCTGCACGCTTGTTTTACACAACAGAAAGCCAACATTCAATGGCAATTTTACATGCTTGTAAAGCAGAAGATACAGATGTTTTAGATAACCGCTTGGTAACATGCATGAACAGAGGATGTCTTTGGGCAATCAGAAAAGAAATGGAGACTGTCTTTTTAATAACTGAAAACAACTTCAGGGCGGGCAAAGCTATGTCTGGAGTCAAAAACTTGAACTATCAAAGCATGGTTAGCGGAGCCATGAAGGATGATTGTCTTAACTGTTCGTTTTCATCTGTAGTTTCAGAAATTGACATCCACCCAAGCTCTTGCCTTGTGAAAGATTTGCTCTATGGTATTATCTCTTTGTATGTTTGAGTGCGCTGTTTTTCTCATGCACGTGATGTTATTCAGCAGTATAAATTCAAATCAAGGCAAGTGAGATCTAAAGGATTAAGAGCTGAGATAAAAAGACAAAGTTGTAACAACACACAGAGTAAAGCAATGGAACAATAACTTTCGGGTGTTTATAAAATGAAGACCGAAGACCGAAGATAGAAAACGAAGACGAAGACAGAGTCTTCAAACTTCGTTCTTCGTTTTGCAGAATGACCCCCATCTGTCTGCAAAACGAAGACTGTCTCCAAAATGCAATGAAAGTGGATAAAGTCAATCGAGATGTTAAACAGTCGTTGTGTTTCTTCAAATAGACTTAAGGAGACAGATATTACACCGCACGGACCGCTCGATTGTCATTTAGAGCATGTCTTCGTTTTGCAGAATGACCCCCTCAGTCTGCAAAACGAAGACTGTCTCCAAAATGCAATGAAAGTGGATAAAATAAATTGAGATGTCGATGAATCGTCCTGTAGCAGTAAGTACTCAAATAGATAGCTTTCTTTTTCAATATAATATTGAACAGAACTAACGATTTTTCTACGAAATGTGAAAAGAAGCTTTTTCTTTTTCTTTCTCAATCAAATTCTGAACAAATAAATTAAGCAACGATCTTATACCGGTATCAAGAGTGAGTCAAAAAGATGTCTAGATGTTTGAAAAATTAGCAACATTCCATTTGCAAGCAACACCTTGAAATCAAAGAAGGAATCAACTTATTTTAGGAACTTTGATGAACCAGCAAAATGTATATTTTCTCTTACTATCTCAATGTGAATCATGATACAAAACTGTACACAGCAAGAGAAAAATCACTCTTGAATGTAAATTACACAGAAACCAAAGCTGCTAGGCTCGGATGACCATTTTTCTTTAAACCTATGACTCAAAAGAAGCTTTTATGGCCGTGAAATTGTCGTATTTTCTGAATAGAAGCAGAAATTTAACCAGTGCTAAAATAATTTGGTCATCACAATATTTGGGCGAATATAAATTGAAGAAACACAACGACTGTTTAACATCTCGATTGACTTTATCCACTTTCATTTCATTTTGGAGACAGTCTTCGTTTTGCAGATTCAGGGGGGTCTTTCTGCAAAACGAAGACCGAAGGTGGAAGACTCTGTCTTCGTCTTCGTTTTCTATCTTCGGTCTTCGTTTTATAAACACCCAATAACTTTCAAAGAATATTAATGTGTTAGAGTCAGTTAGTTTTTCAACTATGAACTATGTACTTTTTATGAGACTGAAACCGTACATACTGTATATAATATATATAGCAGGTGGACGAAAAATTTCTGACCTTTCCCCTTGGTAACATTGTGATGGGTAGAAGTTAGGTCACTGATCAAATTGATGCCATAAAATTGATAAATTTCATGCCTATTTAAGTAAATGGTTGCACGAGTAATTCCTAATTTTGGAATTGGTTCATTCATTAAGGTATGTTCATTTCATACACAAAACTCAGTTTAGGTTTTAAAAACTTTACTCTTGAGTCCGGAATAGACAGGGGATAGTTCAAGGGAAATATAAAACAATTTGAATGATTATACCAGTCTTGATATATTTCCAAAGGGCATACTGTAACTTTATCTAATGGGTTTTAAAAACTTAATTCATTAAAGTTTTTTTGCAAAGTATATACTATTTATATGAAATGTTTATGAAGGGATCAGAAAATTTCCACCCCCTGTACATGTAGCTAACTTCATGTGTGCATTTTACCAATAAAAATCCACCATTATCAATACAGTACAGGCCTTGCACACATTAACACGAAAAGAGTTCTCAAGAATGTTTAAGAATTCCTCAAATTATGATAAGACTTCTAGTCATATAAAAGACTGTAAATTTTTTTAAACAAGAATTCTTTAGCATGTTAATGTGCGCATGGCCTGTACTGTTGTTGTAAGTCTGTTTTGATCAAACAAAAAAGACTTAAGTATCCAAAAGTTTGGTATGAATTTCATATTATAGGGTGTGATTTTGGCTAGAGTGCAGTTTAGCGGGCGGCATTTGAATGTTGTGTTGTTGTATGTCATACGGTAAGGGTTAGGGTTAGTTTTAGAGAAGGGTTTTTAGGTTTAGTTAGGGTAAGTTAGGTTTAGTTAGGGTAAGTTAGGTTTAGTTATGGTAAGTTAGGGTAAGTTAGGGTTAGTTGGGGGTAAGTTAGGGTTAGGGGTTTGTTTAGTTCAATATCTGAAAAGTAATATGGTATTTAGCGCCGCCCGCTAAACTGCACTCGTCCCGTGATTTTTGACTGACTGTAAGCATGCAATACTTTGATGTGACTTGCGTTTACTAATGCACAGATAAATTTTTGGGTTCCTGGCACTTGGTGTGTTCATCCTCTGTGTTTTGTTTGATAAAGCAAAATTTAGGAGCATTTTGTCAACTGTATGTGGTGTAAAAGCTCATTTTAACAAGAAATGTGGCACAGCCCTTGCTTATCATAAATCTCTAAAGTGATCTATGATGTGTAGATAAATGTATTATGATTCTGTCTAGGGGATAGAAAGAACTACAGTACAGTAATGCATACATAGTTGTCATATTTCTCAAGGCTACGTTTTGCCTTTCTACAGGGCACTGGGTCATCAGAAACATTCCACCATGAATTTCCTTTGTCTTTCATTCCTCTTGTATTTCCACTCTGGCATGAAATAGACTTTTGTGTGCGTATCGTGTTTGCATTGTATCCAAACTGCTGAATATCAGGATTGACATTCCTCCTACCAAGTTTACGTTGGTTGCCAAAATATTCCTCTACTGGGTCTTGACAAAACCTTTCTGTCAAAATAAAATCAACTCCTTTACTTAGCAAAAATTTGGTTGCCTCCATCACTGAATATGAAGTTATTTGTAAACCTTCATAAGTTTGTCGTGCCAAAAACATTTTGGTTTTTGCATTTTCTGTAAACTGCCCAGGCCTGTGATCTATGCAGTCTTTCGATGAATTTAAGTAGGGCAGAAATTCATTTTCAAGCCAGTGGAACCTGAAATCATCTTCTGTAGTGTATGGTGCAAGAAACGGTTTTCTCTTTCTAAGGTGCTCCTTTGTGCTACGTACATTCAAGCAATCAAAGAACTTGTCCATCAATTCACAAAATTTGGCAGTTGCTGATTCTGCATGGGAGCCATATTCATAAAGCACTGATGAAACTGATGCACTTAGAATTTGAGCTGCTAGGCTGACCCCCATAAGTTTCAGACCATTATCAATGTCACTGTGGTACAAATGGGCGATATGCTCCCATAACAGATAATGGCCATCATTCCACATATAGCGGGTACAAGAACCAGACCCTGAGTGATACAAACAGTTTCGTGCTGTCTTAACTAGATGTGGTGCATCTGAGAAGAAGAAAATGTATCTATCTGGAGCATACAAGTTAATTGTTCGATAACACACATTCTTTCCTGCATCATCATTAAGACCTCGATGCATACTAAATAGCCTTCTATTTTGTGATGCACCATCAGCAGTAACTCCTATGATCAGCAAATTACACGTAAGTTCCAAAATGCATACAGCATCCCAGAATAATGGCAACATTTGTGCAGCAGTGATTGAGTTTGTTGCAAAGTAAGCCAAGCTAAACTTAAGCTCAGTGCAAATACCTCTAATTAAGAAAACTAAGGCATGTGAAGCAATGTTGTCAACCTTTTCCAAAACAGCATAATTTGTATCTGGGTCACCTAGATCCACATATCCAATAAGCTCTCCTGTGACTTTATCAAAAACAAGGTTAGCCATTACCTTCATCTCATCCATGAGCAGGACAGTATACCTTTCAACTCCGAAGTATTTGTCAGTCTCTTTAATTAATGTACAAATAACTTCTTCCTGGAACCCGGTTTTTGGTCTTATCCAGTTTTGATAGTCTTTCAGCCTTATTTGACTTGGTAACACCAAAATGTTGCTCTGACGCAACTCTTCATAATATAAGGGAGATTTAGCAGCTAAGGATAGGCAAAAACCAATCAGCATTGGATGATAACGCACTCCATTTTTGCTTCTATTGAAGAGCTTCTTTTGCTGCTGCCAGAATAATGTCATGAATGGCGATAAAGTCTTCTCAGAATGGTCTAGAATTTTAAGAAAGTCATCACTCATCTCTGGGTCAACTGATACACTGGACTTCTCAATCTCAATTTTCATTTCCTCAATTTGCCTCTCAAGTTCAGCGCACCTCAGTCTTTGTTCCTGTAGCAGCAGTTTTATTCGCTCAGGGGCTGTCTTTGAAACAGGAACATTTGGATGTACAGGCTTTGCAAGATTCTTTGTCTTTATATCTTGTGATTTCTTTGCTTTAGCAACTTGCTGTGCACATTGTACACATTGCTCACCAGGGGAAATTATATTGCAGTGGATTGAGCGCCAGTACTCCTTTCTTGGATACTGTTGACAGCTTTCATCTTTGTTAGTTAATGGATCCTGGTAAGTTAGTATCACATGATTCACTAGGTTACTTGAAATTTCTATTGGCACCATTCCATTACAAATTTGATAATCCTGGACATCTTTAACCAAATTTGATATGAAAATGTTGCGCAATGATCGAAAATTCTTTGCATAAATAGGATGGTTTTCAGGAAGAAGCCAACCATAAACTGAGATGTAGAATGCCATTTCTACATCACCAGTGATCTCATACTTCGGAATGAGAGTAAAGTCCTCAGTTTTCTTGAAAACAATGCAATCGTCTTGAATATGCACTGACCAGCCCTCTAAAGTCTTAAGACTTGCAACTCTGGTGGTAAGATCTCTGAAATCTTTGTAGCAGTGCTTTTTTGCCACATTAACATGGTCTTTTGTGATGGTTCTTGCCTGCCTTTCCTTTGGCTTACGGGTTTCATGGCTCTTTTGCGGCATCTTTAACGTTGGTAAAACTCCAAACTTTGGAAACCTCTTTGTGATCTTTGGGCCAACAGCTGAAAATAGAAATATTGATTCAAAATGGAGAAGATCCTTGAAATAAAGAATTTCTCACAGCAACTGTTGACATGGTCTGATCAGCAGTTGAGTTTTTATTCTTTTAAGTTTTAATTTTATAAGTTCCAGAATAATTGTTTTGATTTTCTTGTAACTTAGATATTTGCATGTATAGCTATAGTTATTCACTTATTTACTACTATGCTTAAATTGAATGTTGTCGAATTCAAAATATATTTGTATGAACTGAACTGCGCAGTTGGCCTAACCGTGCCTAACAAATTATGAAAACACTGTGTGCGCTACCCCTACGTGATGTGATATGCGGCCTATATACATAAAGTAATGCATAAAAATATTAGGAAAACACTCACAAACTTCAGTCTCATGTGGGTGAAAATGTTCTTTGCATGTGTGAACTGTGTCCTGCTCTATCTGCCGTTTGAATTCTGCATCGATTTCTCTGTGCTTGTTCAGTTCATTCAGCCATGCACTCTGCCACTCTTGGTAAGGCTTTGATGGACGATTTGGCACTTTAAATATACAGATTCCTTTCGTTCTTCGAGATTTTCCACAACCGTAAACAGAGCAATTGTCTCCCGGCATATCTGCATAAACTTTAGGCGATCAAATTGTTGAAAAAATAGTGAAATTTCACCGCAATTCTATGAAAATCAACACCGTGCACATCTGACTACTACTGCCATAACAAGGAGCTCGGAGACATGTGCACGGTCATCGTCACGTGACACAGGATAAAACGAACAAAGAGTTATTCGATTGAAGTGCGCCGCGTTTCATAACCAGAGTTTTCCTCTATTAACTATGGTGCCACCACTACCCATAGCGGTACTTGCTTTGAGCCAATATAGCAAGCCACTGCTCGAGATTGATTCGTCAAGAGTCTATCAAGATGAAAACCAAAAAAAAGATCGCAGCTGCGAACAGCCTTGAAGAGCTGAAAGGGAAAGGTATATCTTTGTTAAGGATGTTCCTAGAAAGGCTTAAATAGTTTTTTAAATTTGATACATACTCTTTTCTTGTGTGCATAATAACCAGGGGGCAGGGTTAAAATAAACTTGGAAAATTTTTTAAAACAATTAAAATTGGGATTTTTCTTCAATCGAACAATAGCAGATTAAATTTCCACAAAGAATTCACAATTGCAGGCTCAAGCAAATAAGAAAAGATTGACACCCATTTGTGGCGCATTGCTTGCCAATACAAAATCCGAAAAATTGATAAACAGGGGTCATAATAAGCTCTGGGGGGTGCAAGGGGTAAAGGGGGTAGGAAAATTGTCCAAAAATTAATAAAAATAATTAATAAGCAATTAATAATACGTTTGTTATGCACACAAGTACTCTTGCCAGTACCAAATAGATCGATCTTCTAGAATGAAAGATTACAGTATCGGAACAAAGTTGGTAGGAGGGGACCTCGTTGGAAACTTTGTTGTGCACGCTGAAGAACTTCGGTGCAAAATTTCAGGGATAACAATAGAAAAACAATAGATTATTGTTTTGAATATAACAGACTTTGGTGCGCATTTTGCAAAGATTCCAACCAGGGGAGGGCAGGAGGTGGTGGTAAGGAATTTGAAAACTTGATAAGCAGGGGGTTCTTAATTACTGGGAGAGGGGTGATATTTAACAATGAAAGTAGTCTTTCAGCTGCTTTTAATTTTGCCAGGTAAAAACTTTTGTTAACAAATAATGTTACACAAGTCCACAAACCAGACTACAAAGTTTGATATCTGCACAGGCCAGGCTGCACAGTTTGCGAAATGCACGTGGAAGATCTTAATTTAGGTCAACAGATGTGCACCTGCACATGGCTTCATGGAGGAAACTACGCGTGCCTCGATTCGAGATTAGTATGGTCTTCTGGTTGGTGAACACATAAAACTTCAGGCAGGCACACAAAACAAGCTCACAAAAGCGCACAACATGAATACAATCTGGTGCACAGGGAATTTTCATGGATTTATTGTTTTTAAACAATAGGCTTTTTGTTTTCGTAAACAATGGGATAGAATGCATTCAAAGGTTCAGTCTGGCGCGCAAATATGTGCGTGAAATTTGTTGGCAAATGAGTATGTTGTAACCTTGCCCTAAAAAGATAAAACTGGAAAACTGTCATTTCTATTGCATTTTGACTACTCACATCAGATGAATTATTACTCCATTTCAGGAGCTGAGAAGTTAAAAATTACGGGGGGAGCTTATACGGCCAGGTCTATAACGCGCACCACACGGACCCCGCGGACCTTCTAAGAGACATGACTTCCGGGTCCGCGAAATGTGGTCCGCGTTTTAGAATTTTCCTATAGGGCAAAATTCTAAAGCGCGGACCTTGATTTTGCGGACTCTTAAAACTTTTTTACAGCTTTTACAAGTAAAATTTCATTGAAAATATAACCAGTCGAACAAGACATATCATTCTGAGAAAAATCACCATAGAAATAACCTACAGTAGGTATATTGTCCCTTTTAGTTTGTGAATGGTTTGTGCTGCAATTTTAGGCCCATGACTACCAACGGGAAGATGTGCTTCAATAAGATGTTACCGGGTTATCGGAAGTTAGTTTTGTTTCTCAGATAATATCGTCTCTCTAAACGCGAGCCAAATATTCTTACAAACCTGACATACTTTGACGATATTTGTTTACACCGCCAATTTAGGCCCATTTTTGCCAAAACGTAACTAGTCACGTCTTGTCCCCCTTAAGAACTTACCAAAAGAATAAATTTGTCGCGGCTAGTTGAAGACTCTTACTTGCAGGTTACATCTGCAGTCCAAGCTATCAAAAGGCACAAAATCTCAGTGTTATATTGATGTTATTATCCAACATAAAGAAATTATGGAGGTCTACGAAGTAAAGGTCCGCGTTTTGGATTTTTTCTGTAGGGCGAAATTCTAAAGCATTGGCCTAATTTCACGGACTCTTCTACTGAACTATTATGACCATTAGAAAGTCTGCTAAGTCAAAGTCCACCAACTTTTATAGGTCTTTACTTTTCCCACAGGTGAGGCAATGGCATTAATATGACACAAAGATTTTGTCGGATTTTATGTTTTGATAGCTTGAGCTAGATTGATTACAATTGCCGTAGTTTTGCTACTTGATAAACTGATAATGTGAGTGTCCTCATCTAATTAAATAGACGTAGTGGAAACTGGGACTAAAGCAGTTTGCCTAAGCTTGGGCTGCAGATGCAACAACCTACAAGTAAGAGTCTTCAACTAGCCGTGACATTTTTAGTCTTCTGCTAAGTTTTTTAGGGGCAAAGACTTGTTACGTTTTGGCAAAAATGGGACTAAATTTGTTGTGCAAACAAATATCGTCAAAGTATAACAGACACGTCTGTAAGAATAGTTGCTTTGTTTTTTGAGAGACGATATTATCTGAGAAACAAAACTAACTTCCGATAACCTTTTATTGAAAAGCATCTACCTGTTGGTAGTCATCCGGGATGCATTCAATTCACTTAGGCCGGAAGATCTTTGGCGTGGAAAAGAAATTTTGTCGGCCTATTGGTGTGAAAATCTGATAGAAACAATATAAATTGTAATTGAAACATGAAAATAAAGATTGAAACATTGGAATTTGTAGCAACTGTAACAATTGAAAAGATGTATTGTTTCCTGGCATAAAAAACTTTGTTACCGGCACAGCCTTTACATGGAATGCACCCTGGCTAGTCATTAGGCCTAAAATTACAGTACAAACAAAAAGGGACAAGATACCTACGGTAGGTTATTTCTAATGGTGATGTTTCTCAAAATCCTGTCTTGTTCTAATGGTTATATTTTCAATAAGATTTCACTTGTAAAAACGTTTTAAAATTTAGTAAAGAGTCCGCAAAATCAAGGTCCGCGCTTTAGAATTTTGCCCTATAGGAAAATTCTAAAACGCGGACCACATTTCGCGGACCCGGAAGTCATTTCTCTCGAGAAGGTCCGCGGGGTCCGCGTTATAGACCTGGCCGAGCTTATACCATGTCTCTGGAAGATGGAGCAATAATAGACGAGGGATGATGATGAATGCTTTTAATTATTACCGACCAACACCTTGATTAGATTTAAGAAGATAACCAAACATATCCAACCCAGACATCCAGAAAGAAGCCAACTCACCATAAGAATTGAAGATTGTGGGAAAATGGGATTTGGAGATCCGGTCAAGGTAGTTAAAATATGATCTCAAAATGAAAACTTATAGATCTCAGCACCATTTATATTGGGTCTGTAGGGGTAAAATGGGTAGGCCAAAGGTGAAATGTGAAGCACTGCAGATGGCCAGAAAACGGTAGATTGTGAACTTTTAAAATAGAAAATTGGAACATCAATGATGGTACAAGGTACCTGCAAACAAGAAACACTATTTTTAATTTCACCCAGTTGTTTGAAATGAATAAACCATTGTTTTTCATAATTGTCTTTTCAAAACTTCAGTATCTTGAATTTCTTTAATGCGTGTGTGGATACCTACTATATTGTAACAGTTGTAGCTAGATAAAATCTGTGACTCAAGATTTGAACAAGCTCTATTCTTGTTTTACCCCCAGCCAACCCTTTTGTAGCAGGAATACTGCCTACTGATACGTCATTTCCTTTAGCCTCGTTATCATGTTAATTTGATTGAACGAACGTCTTACTTTTCCATTTTTTTTTTTTTTATATGCTATCAAAAATGTTACAACTAAGTTACTAATTACAATACCTACAAACTACGTTACAATACTACAGAGACGTTACCACAGGGAGCGAAATACATGTCTACCCTCCGGCCATTTAAAAGGAAATTAATTAAAAGCTACATAAAACTACACCTAACTACAATTACAAAAAGAAATTTTCAAATACGAACGGAATACAAAGGTACATGTGAAGGTAGCCTGCAACCAAATATATCAATTGCATGTGTAGGTTTAAGGTTTAGAACCAAAACGGTAAAATTTGCAAATCTGATTATTTGGCTGCAAGCTTCCTTAGGACATCACATAATTACAAACAACGGGAACTACTAAAACAAAACATACACAAGGGGTCTGGGAGCTCTATCTAGGGATGAGTAATCTTCAAACAAATCGTTCTGTTTCGAAAATATATTTCATTGTTGCATTCAAGATTAATTTGTTGGCTTCCAAGGGCAGATTTTTATTTCCATATAGGAGAAGTTGCAAAATATTGTTATCTGGAACCTCGGAGAATCCGTAAGCTTCGAGTACATCATTGACATCAGCGAGAAGACTGCGTCTATGCTCTCTGAAAGAATTGCAAAGCAGCAAGAAGTGTTCCGTATCCTCTATGCCATCGTTAATTGGACACATTGGGTTGATTGTATCTTTAAAATTATGTTTGAATTTGTGGAAATTTAGCTTGCTCAGCCCCACCCTTAATTGAGTTAAATACGCAATCCCTTTTGGATTATGAATACCATATACTGAATTAGAAGGAGGCCTAATTTGCGAAAATAATTTCTTCTTAAAGACACTAACGGAAGGGGACTCCCTAATCTCGGGATCAAGCTTATTCCATTCAGACAAAGAGTCAGGGTAGAAACTAGATCTGAATTTTTCTGTTCTTTCCCTTATATGCCCTACTACTGGTTGATTTCGAAAAGGGTAGCCAGTTTCATGCAAGGGTGGAATAGGGTCCCTTGTGTAATCAGGGGTCAAGTTATTGATGAATTTGTAAAAAAGAATAAGACGTCTACTCCATCTTCTAGAGCTTAACGATTCCCATCCAAGTTCATTGTACAGCCTTTCGCGAGATGTTTCTCTCCAGGTTCATGTCACTGCTATGGCAGCAGAATATTGCACAGATTCGAGTTTTTCCATCAAGTAATTTCCAGAGCAAGCATCTCTGTGAGGCATATGATAAATTACATCGCCGTAATCTAGATGCGGCCTTACATATAATTTATACAACTCATTCAGCGTACTTCTAGACAGATATTTGGACATGAACTTCAACATTCCAATCGCTTTTCTTGACTTATTTATCGCCGCTCGATTTCTTTCTGCCCTTTCTACCCTTTTCCTTCTTTGTCATGCGCAGTAGTATAGATGTCAATCTTCTTTTGTATTATGTGTAACTATTGTTTTAGATTAAGTATATATTCCTTTGACTCTTAGTTTTAGGGAGCTTTTTGATGTGAATAATTATATACACACTTCACGACTTCTTCATTGTCTCGATCTCATAATGGAGATTAAAGGACAGTTACTTACAACTGTCACAAAACTGGTGTAGGACCCGTTTACCATCAAGGTACTAAACGATTCATGTCTATCAAAATCGAAGAAGTTGTAGGACTTGTCAGTGGTCTCGCCGCCGTTGTGAAAGACCAACACAATGCCTCAAAGGATTTTACCTCTCAAACGCAGCAACAAATCCAAGAACTCTCCAAAGCCGTACACGAATTATCGCAATCCATGCGATCAACGGACACTTCAAGTTCGCCACTCCGTTTGCCTCAACTAACCTTACCGGAGTTTACAGGAAAGGAAAATCTAGGAAAAGCAACAATGTCAGAAAGATGCGTGTGCTTTTGTCATCATATGCACTTATGAACGAACACATGCCTCACAGATCACACACAAAACGACGAATGATGAATATGTTGCGTTCTACGATCGCTGTCTTGCTCTACTTGCTCGTCAAAGTGGAATACCAAAAGAGGAACAAATTCGTCAACTATTAGCCACGTATTATGCTATGACACAACAGCCAAAATAATCAGTTTCTGACTTCTCACATCGATTCCTGGAGACCCAGCACTGCCTTGAAAAACTCATTCCAGGCATCCACAGCTCTTCCGATTCTGGCGCAGATCTTGAGCTGATACACGCCTTCATGATGAAGTTAAAGCCTGACATCGCCAAAGAACTTTTGAGCCGAGAAACACCGTTTAAAGATCTCACAGCAGTCGTCGAAGCTGCAAAACGCCATGAATCGGTGGAAAATGTGCTTCCCCATGCCCCATGCCCTTACCCATCCCAAGATGCAAGAAGTTAATGGAAACCAGAAGCCTTATTTGCTGCACAGACCAGACAGCGAGCCGATCAAGGACATCAAGAGCACGACACGAAGACGAAACCGAACTTTTCTAAGCCAATGGATAAGCCTAGAAGTGATGTGATTTGTCGCAATTTTAATTATTATCACAATGCTAACTGCGAGTTGCCAAATAATAAATGTTCTAACGGTTTTGCCCTTAAATGATGTAAATGCTTTAAGCGAAATTGCAAGTCACATTTTCATGTTCAAGGTGAATCAAGGTCTTTCAGCGTAAGAGTAACACGCAGAATAACAGTAGTCGTAATGGTCAAAGCAACTCGCCTCAGGCAGATAAACCTTCATTTAGCATTAACTCAAATTATGTAGCACCCTCTGAGGAAACTCATTCTTTGTTAGTTAACACAGTCAAAGAAGTAGTTGGTAATTCTTTTGATACGTTAAAGAAGGATTTAACCACAGGCATCGAGGCGGAAGTTAAAAGACACCTTCCCCCCTCCCAGGGTTCTCAGTCTCCCATGGCTACACCGCAAGATTCGCTTTATGGCATGCCAGCAATATCGGCCCTTCCTAGCAGTTCTACATTTTCGGAATTCGATCTTGCAGGAAAGAACATTTTGTGGACTAAGGTCACCTCTGCAGGTGTATCCCTACCCCTGCCCCTGCCCCTGCCCCTGGACAGTTGATGCTCAGTTTCTTTAGTGAGCCAAAACCATGCCGAAGTCGTAGCCAAACAACACCCGGCACTTAAATTCACAAAATTGGAGCAGCACATCCCTGTTTCAGTAGCTGGGCCAAGTTCCAACCTTCGGGCAGTGGGAATACTTCGGGCAGTGGGAAGTGCCCATTGTGTGAGAAAACGGAAAATCGGTCACCTTCACGATGCTAGTGGTTCCCAATTTGACATGGCCTATTTTGTTTGGTCAAAACCATTTGCGTAAAACATTTGCACGTATTCGCTCTAGAGAGCTAAAGGCTTATTTTGCTGATTCCGCCATGGATTTTGAAATTACGTGTTATGATTCGAATCCAATCGCCGCATTTCCGCTTTTGAGAAGCCCAAAGACGAGCCCTAGCTCCACTGCCAATGTCACGTGCTTATTGACCGCCATGCCAAAATCAGGTGGGACAGCAGAGCATATTTCATTTAGCATTAGCAGGGGGCTGAATATCATCACAGTTTGCCTAGTGGTAGCCGCGTCAGTTGTGGGTACTCCCCTTTCTGCAACCCCAGTTTCTCCCTGCCAGCCTCCCCAGGTATTCAAAATGTCGCCCAATACCCGGTCCCAATTGAATGTGCTGGTATTTTGGCTTCTCAAAGCGATGATGTCATTACGTGCAACGATCCGAACGGTACGGTTTTCACTACCAATGTGATAATCAGGTCAAACAAAGGTTCCGCATATTTGCCTTTTAATGTCTCTCTTGGAGCAATACGGCCCACCTCTGATTCCGACAGTGCACTATATCAGGATGCCGTGCACTATACTGCCAAACAATTATCTGAAAGTTGGCACGCATGTGTTACCGCTAATGGACTCCATTCAACTCTTAGTGCACAGAGTAATAAGTCTCTTGATTCTTTGCCAACTCACGTCAACGCATCAGAAGAGTTAAAATCGTCGCTTTTGTCTCCGTATTTGGACAGCAACACATTTGAGCACGAACACGCATTTCCACCCACTGAAAGCGCTTCTTTGTAGTAGGACTGTAGGACTAAATATGTGTTACCTAATATATGTAATTATTCTTTTATCTAACTTTAGCCTCGTTTCCATTTGTATATATAATGTAATATTTTGTGTCATAATCAGTCAGTCTTTCGTCTCTACTCGAGTCTTATGTTTATTGGTATACGCTCTCAATTCAAGTACTACTCAAGATAATAGGCACTTCAGACCCTGTTATACTTTTGACCCCAGTAGGCCCTATAAATTTAGTTTGACTTGAGTTCTTCCTTGATTGTTAAGATTGTAACTATTTTTCTCAGGGGTATGACTTGCCCAAAATAGACCTTTTAGCTATTCTAAAAAGGAGTCTCAAGATTTGAATCTGTGACTCAAGATTTGAAAAAGCTCTATTCTTGTTTTACCCCCAGCCAACCCTTTTGACCCCAGTAGGCCCTATAAATTTAGTTTGACTTGAGTTCTTCCTTGATTGTTAAGATTGTAACTATTTTCCTCAGGGGTATGACTTGATCATTAGTGTCTGGATCATTAGTGGTCTTCTAAACATTTTGAAGATGATGAATTTCAAATTTACATGACAGCAATAGAAGCTAAATCAAACCAAATATATAAATGTTTTTTTAATATTGCTTGATCCCTTTATAGAATAGTTGAAGTAAAAAAGGTCCAAATGATGCTTGCATAGTGGTTGATGAACATCATAAGGGGATCAAATTTTAATAGAAAGATCAATCACCTAAGATGTACCAGAGAACCTGACTGCTAACCTTGCTTTTTGCGTGTGAGGTCTCACATGTGAATTTTTCAGCCACAAGCACACTTTCAGATTCTCAGGTGCACAATTTAATAGGAATTGGAAGCTTGCAGTAAAATTCCTATGAATCATTGCCCTACAAGCTAGCTAAGTGCACACTATGTTTAGAGCAAAGCTTGCAAAAAGTTTCACTAAAATGACCTCGTGCATACAGTATGGTGGCAAAAGACCTAAAAGACCTGCAAACAAAGTTGGCAGTCTTGTGAGAGATGTTTACATTTTTCTAAATGCAATTTCAAAATATTAATTTGTAGGTGCATGAAAGTTCTGATCAGGAGACCTTTGATGTTAAATTTGACAAGGAAAGCATTGAAAAAAACTCCAAAATCTTCAATCCATTGAACAGAGCACCAAACAAGTTTGAGGCGGCAATTAATACAGCAAGTACCAAACTCTGTATGAATGATGGATCGCTGCTCGCGAATAGACAGCTCTTGTTGAAAAAGGCAAGGGAAGTCGTCAATAAACAGGGCTATGCCTATAAAAAGGGGACATCTCGCTCAGCTCTCCTAAATCCGGAAGAAAGTTCCCGGAAGAAACGGTCATACATATCCAGTGAGATCAGAACGGAAAGGATTATAGCTATAAAAGCTAATATGACTTCAGTGATGGAAACAATATATTTGCTTNTCTCAGGTGCACAATTTAATAGGAATTGGAAGCTTGCAGTAAAATTCCTATGAATCATTGCCCTACAAGCTAGCTAAGTGCACACTATGTTTAGAGCAAAGCTTGCAAAAAGTTTCACTAAAATGACCTCGTGCATACAGTATGGTGGCAAAAGACCTAAAAGACCTGCAAACAAAGTTGGCAGTCTTGTGAGAGATGTTTACATTTTTCTAAATGCAATTTCAAAATATTAATTTGTAGGTGCATGAAAGTTCTGATCAGGAGACCTTTGATGTTAAATTTGACAAGGAAAGCATTGAAAAAAACTCCAAAATCTTCAATCCATTGAACAGAGCACCAAACAAGTTTGAGGCGGCAATTAATACAGCAAGTACCAAACTCTGTATGAATGATGGATCGCTGCTCGCGAATAGACAGCTCTTGTTGAAAAAGGCAAGGGAAGTCGTCGATAAACAGGGCTATGCCTATAAAAAGGGGACATCTCGCTCAGCTCTCCTAAATCCGGAAGAAAGTTCCCGGAAGAAACGGTCATACATATCCAGTGAGATCAGAACGGAAAGGATTATAGCTATAAAAGCTAATATGACTTCAGTGATGGAAACAATATATTTGCTTAGAAAGCAGAAAGAGGCGTACATCACCCAAGAAAGATTCCTGCAGGCTGCGGAAATTAATAAAACTATGTCAGAGGATCAAACAGAAAGAGCACAGTTAAAAGAGCAGCTGCAGCAGCTGGTGAACTTAGCGAATGAATCTGCAAAGCATACAAAGAGGAGAAAGAATGAAGTCAGTAAGCCACAGAGAACCTTGCTGACATATGCCCAGGATCAAGAAGTTGATACAGATGATGCAAAATATGATGCAAAGAGCCAAACTAAGTTGAAGTCTTTTTCAATTGAAAGCTCAAATGTGAGTATTTCGCAGTGGCCATTTTCTCCAAAGCTGTAAAATACCAGGTTAAAGCTTAAAAATCGTTTTGTACTGACACATTAGCTACTCAAAAAAAAAGAAAATTAAAGAGCTTCCTACCTTTTACCTATTAACCCTATTAACCCATTTGATATATAATTTATCTATATTTGCTGACATCAGCAATTTTTAATTTCCTTGACATCATACATCTTTATGACATCATATTTATAATTAATTAGTAATTTTTGAATGAAAAAATCATGGACTTACTTCAAATATTGATGAAGGTCTTTGATTTCACCAATTAAATGTGAAATGAATGGTGTTTAACCATAATAGTTAGCTAACAACATTCCATTGAATCTAATTTAATTAGGAACCAATAATATCCATATGAAACTACATGAAGCTGCAAAGTAAGGCTCTCAAGCGGGTATTTGGATGTTTTTTGCTTATTTTATCCATTTATTTCGTGAAAATAGACCTGTTTTTTGCTAATAGCTTGATTTCGTCAAAACGCCCTCCCCTCGGTAGAAAGTTGATAAACATTTACCCAGTTAAAATGCGGTTAATACTTTACTTGCCCATAGAGTTTCGCATACGTAGAAATGTTCACTTGTTTATTCTCATATGCAAATTTGTGTGTAAGAATTTCCCCAGTTTCTTTACAAAAGGCTTTTGCCTTTGGAAAACAGAAAATCAATCTTATAATGCAGACTGTGATTTTTTTTAAATTTTTATCTTGTTGTAAACTAGCTGTTATCAAAGGGAATTCAATAATTGTTCCTTCTTCTTGGAATAGCCTTTCTTATCTATTGAAAGATGTCCTTTATTGTTCCTTCCTAGGAACTAAAACTGATTGCTAATGAGACAATCAACTTATCAGATAAAGAAAGACAGGTATCCTCTCCAACAAATTACAAATTTTTGCAGTATGAAAAATATGTTCCATATACTAGAATAGGTATCTTTGATGGCTTAAGGGTTGATACTGACCTTATAAGGTTGTTGATAGAAGATGTAAGCCTGGGAGATTTTGTTGTGGTAAGAGAATTGTTTTGCCAAAGGACACACAAACAATACCTGTGTCACAATTGCAGTACACTAATTGAAATAGCAAAGGATATCCAAAAAAGAGGTGTAGTTCCAGTATCTGTCATATATAGGCAACATAGTAAAGTTCCAAAGCAAGCAAAGCTGTTCGCCTTCTCGTGCAACTGCCAGTTGCTATTTTCCGATTCAGTGGTCAGTTATTTGTTGTGGAATTGGTACAGGGGTTGGATATACCAAAGCTTGTTGCCCAGGTAGGTCAGTACTTAACTTCATAAGGTGTCTCACCAAGTGTTGATAAAGCCACGCTGAAATCCATTTGTGAGCTAGCCTCTTCAGAAAAAGACAGGACTTTGAAATTATCTATTTTAGTAAAGAAAAGCCTCAGCATATTTTTACTTTACTTTCAATTGTTTCCTGTATCATATCATGGGCGTTATGAAACGTGGTAGTTGTTCTATAACAGTTTTTCCACCCCATCCAGGGAGTGTTTTCCACCCCATCCAGGGAGTGTTTTCCACCCCATCCAGGGAGTGTTCTTGGTCCGTTGCTATTTCTAATCTACATAAATGATATGTGTGAGTCCTCAAAATTAGTGAGTTTTAACCTATTTGCAGATGATACTAGTGTATTCTACTCCAGTAAAAATTTGGAAAGTCTTTCAACACAACGAAACTGTGAACATGAAAAAATATCAAATTGGCTGATTGCAAATAAACTTAGCCTAAACATTAAGAAATCAAACCTTCTATTCTTTAACTTAACAAATAACAAACAGGAAAAATTGAAAGACCTGTACATAAATAATCAGAAACTTATGGAAACTAATACATCAAAATATCTAGGTGTACAAATTGATAATAAACTCTCATGGAAGGATCAAATTAATGCAGTAAAGCTTAAAGTAAGTAAAGGTATAGGAATTCTTGCAAAGCTAAGGTGCTACATGCCACTAACATCACTAAAAAACCTTTATAGCGCATTCATTCAGCCGCATATTAACTATTGCCTTACAGTCTGGGGGGAGCAGCAAAGAGTCACCTTAACCCTATCTGACCTGGGTGGCGGATTCCGCCCCCTAGTATATTTTTGTTTCTGCTATGTTCGATATAGGTAGAAGGCTGCTGAGATTTAGTAAGTTTAAGGGCCTATGTACACGAGGGCTCCGAATTTCTTAAAACAGCAGGAAACATTCCAGTAAAAGCTAAATTTTTTAGCTTCCGTCTTACCTTTCTGCTAGCAATAGAACAGCGGACACCAATTAAAGAAATCCCTGTTGACTTGAATGTGTTACTGAATGGACGTCTCCAGCAAACATCCAGTTAAAAAAACACAAGTAACAGCATCCTAAACGCAAATTATCAAAAGGCTGGTTTTAGACGTCTAGTTAATCAAAATTTCGCCGAGAGTGAAGAATCTGCATCTCAAAACAGAGAATTCTACGAAGACTTGCAGGATCCTTCGCAACAAACCTTTCTGCAAACATAGTCAAATGTTTCGTGTCCCATTCTATAATGTGTAATCCAGTAGTTCGGATCAAGGTCTTTGCTTGTGTTCAAATCAGCATCATAGTACACATCAAACTCATTAAACTGCCTGTGAAAGGCCCAAGCCCGTCTACTCTGGTACACATTTACAAAAAATTGAATTGCTGCCCTCTGCATTTCTAAACCTGTCATTGTTACGAATGTTGAAGAAAAAGCCATCATTCTCTGTAGCGTACGTTGTCGATTTTGTTCCAACAAATGCACGCAAAGAAGCAAAAACATGAACAATTCTTCGTCAGACATTTTGTTGCTTGTGGGTGTGATTGAAAATCAATAACTTGTTAGCATAGAGCTGGGAAAATGTTTGCTAGCCTATGAATTGCATCCAAGATCAGTTTTAGGAGAAACGGAGCACGAGGGAAACTCTAATCCGCGATGACAGAATAAATCAAAAGAACAAAGCACTTAAAAAATTGAGGACCTCCGAGAGTTCCTCGATTTTATTGGGCGGCTCCTTTCATCCGATCTTGAGAACGTTCTCAAGAAAATTTCATAAAATTGACCATGTACACGACGGGCATAGGTGTTAATTTGCTTAATTCGGGCAAAAATGTAAGAAAG
>REGM01000641.1:40771-55287 GCA_004194415.1 Aurelia aurita
TTTAGAACTATTGTTTTACTTTTTTAAACAATAGGCCTATTGTCCCTTTTAACCAAGGAAACAATTGATTGCCCCCCGAGTCCTGGTTCCATAAAAGAGGTTTTGCCCCGCGGACCTTCTCGAGAAACATGACTTCAAGGTCCGGGAAATTTGGCCTGCGTAATAGAATTTTTCCATAGGGCAACATTCTAACGCGCAGACCTTGATTTTGCAGACTCTTTACTAGATTTTAAAATTTTTTTACAGCATTTCACAAGTAAAATCTCACTGAAAATATAACTATTCGAACGAGACATAGCATTCTGAGAAACATTACTATAGTAGCAATAACCTACTATACTGGGTGTCCCAGAAAAAAGGTAACAGATTCGATCAGCATAGCCTCCAAATCTTTTCTTTTGTCCAAATCTCCCCTGGGGTTCTGCTCCACGCTCTGATCAGATCACATTTTCTCCTAAAATTATCTGGCTACAAACTCTCATTATCTGGCTACAAAATGTTTTGTAAGAGTTTCTTAAAAGTTCCCTCGACTTTCCATCGGTGGGGGCCTCTCTGGGATTGGGAAGGTTTTGTAAGAAGGAACCAGATGAAAAATGAAAGGATTTTGTTCCAGCAGACATACTATGTTATAAGAAACTGTTTATAAAGAACTCTTATTAACTCATTCATGCCCAGAGCGACTACAGTCGTCACAGGGTGTCAAGCCCTAAACTCCCGTGACCACTACAGTCGTCATAGAGAGCTTCATTGTTCTAGCCATCCTTTCGAGGTTGTGGAAGATGATTGGCTAGAATATGACAATAGAACAATACAACTACATAATAGAGCTTTATCATTCCGGAAAGAAAACAATAGGGTGCCGTACTAAAATTGTTGACAAAACTCCGATAAAGTTTTGCGTGCTTGAAATCGTTCTTTGGGCGCCATTTTGTTCCGTTGAATTTGCAGTCCTTGGACTTCGCAGCTTTTTTCTCTCACAACAAGCATGTTTCTATGGCTGTTTAGAGATGTAGATTGCAAAGAAACTGCTTAGTAATGAAACAAATAAAGATTTATTGGACTGGAAGGGAACAGAAACAAGAAACTGTTGAGGGAAAGTAGCGAGATGAAGACGGAGATGCCGCTTAGGCCCATATAGACAGCGGGGAAGGAGATGTGGTGAAGAACAAGCTCGAAAATGGAATGCAGCTATTACAAAAGTTTCACCGTACATTTAAAACTCTTGGTTAGATATGCCTATAATAACTGAAGAAACCTTGGCTCATCTATTTTCTTCATTTTGGAGCATTACGAAAGCTTTTTTGCCAAATGTACCATGGGCCTAATTTCTGGTCTTGTGATGAAGGCAAAGAAATGCTTCAGAAAATGTGTTTCATATCGCACAGAAGCCCAATAAAGATACCTTTAAAGACTATATGGACAGGAGGTGCAAAAGAAATGAAAAACTAAAGATTCTTCTATCATGAACTGTATAAATATTGAAGAAATTATTGGACAAAACGATGAAAAGATTTCATCCAAAAGTTTGTACTCGCCGCGGATGTTGATTTCTGTTTGTCCGCTTCATTTTATTGAACGTTCAAAAAGATGAACTCTTAATCTAAACTTTGTTTTTAGAATATTTCTTAAAATAATTTGCCATTTATCCATAGTTTCATGATATTTTGGGACTACTCTGTGAGAGTGTTTTCTGCCATTTTGCTCTGGGCGTTTGGCGGTTTTGGCGCCTAAATCTTCCGGGCATGAATGAGTTAATCAGAAGGTACTGGAGTAATCTCTAAACATTGGAAACTATGTAGTTTCTTGTAAAAAAAAGAATATTAAAGATTTTAATTATTTGTTGATCTGAGAGTTCAGTTTCTTAAAACGAGCTTCTTATATTCTGGGCTGCACTCTTTTTTATAAGAAATTTGGCACTGAGCTTTGTAGTATGGTTTCTTAACTTTGGGCCCAATTCTTCTAGTGAAAGTTCCTTGTAGATTTCCTTAATTTTCATATCAATACGATTGACAGCTTATCAAATTCATTGAGGATCGCTTTTTCAATCAAGAAATGTAAAAAGAACAAGATCACTAACAGAAACTGTTACTTTTTCGATATCATTTGGGTTAGTAATACATTTTCTGGTTATAAAATACTTTGCAACTAATAACCAAAATTGACAAGTTTCTAAACTATGAATTGTCCTTTCATCGCTTATATTACTTTTTCTTAATTTTCTGGAAGACGCTACTACAGTTTCTTCCAAGCGGTTTCTTATAAAAAGTGAGTGCAGTTGCATTTATAGAGAGGTCCTCCATTATAAGAAACTGAAGGCATCATTTCATCAAATTTGCTGTAAAATTGTTATGAAGGCACAGGAGATCCCAATCCCGGCTAGTGTAAAACGCAGGCCTGCAGGTTGGTAAAACGCAGGCTTCCATGTTGGTAAAACGCAGGCTTCAGGGTCAGGGTCTGTGGCTAGAGGGGAGCGGCCTGCTTCTCAAAACCAATGATGTCACACTTTATCCTCATTCATGCAAATGGCTGGTATTGGAATGGTGGCTACAAAGGATCTGTTTTGGCAGATCATCTCAAATTTTAGTATTTGAATGAAAAAACATAATTTAGGACTTCTTGCTTTATTCAAAGAAGGCAATGTTAACAGTTCTTTCGTCTTGCATTTATTGAGTGGTGTCCAAATAGTGGCATGGGCTCATAAGAACTTCGTTGTGAAATGTTTCCAAGGGCAACACGTATTTTCTGATCGCTAGAAAGAAGTATTTTGGTCGAGGACATCGTTAGTGTTATTTTTTTACTTTATTTTCACTTGTTTCCGGTATCATATTACTCGGAAGGTACTTAAGTGATGTATAAACATTGAAAAAGCTTCGCAAATCTTAAAGGAGAAACAGAAAACTGGGGAAAATTACCGCGATATTTTGAAAAGCTTACGTCTTGAGAGCAGTTGCTGTTGTTGTGTCCACCATAACTTTGATTTGGACGTATTTAGCAAAGCATTAATAACCCCCAAATTAAAACTCCTTAATAAGGAAACCAGATGTTTTGCTTGTTTCTTATTAAATATGGTGAACGGTAGACTTAGGTCAATTCAAAGAAAATCGAGCCATTTTTTTAAAACCCAAATCGAAATGTCTCCCTAAGCCCTGACTTTCTCCGCAGTAGCACCTTTTGCAACAGAAAAGTTCCACACGGGGAAGAAATGGCATCTTTCTTTTCTTTTTGCACTGAGGCAGTCGATTATCTGAAACTACATTTCAACTTACAAATCTTTAAACAAGTTATGGCAAAACTTTTTCCAAAGTGAGTCACATTGACATAAAAAAACTATTTTCATCAAAGCAATGATTTTACCGACATTCCTCTCAATGTCAGAACATTGCCAAGCCAACATCTAATTAAATTTATTTTATAACACGCCTCCTTCCTCAAAAGCACAACACATATTAGCATGGCACCATTAACCATTAGCAGTTCGGAAAGCATACAAACACAAAAGGCAAAAGTATGCACTTTCGTACAATGTGTGTAAATCTTTCGCAACCATAGAAACCAATCAGATACCATGAACTGGGCGCTGCCAGCATGTGTTCCTCTCAGTGAAAAAGGGCGTGCTTAGCGACATTTGACCTTTTTTCACCCCATTTTAGTCCTACCGTTCAAAGTCAACATTTTATGGAGGTCATTCTCTGGTGAGTCCCCCACTTCCAAATTACCAGAAGATCGTTGATCTATTTCCCTCTGTTCCAAGTCCCTTTCTTTCTATGCTGATCCTATAAGAAACTTGGGTCTGGGCGTTGCAGTAGGGTTTCTTGATTTTGCACCCAATTCTTATAGAAAATCTTCTTGTAGAGTTTGATAGTTTTTTAATTTGAATAATCTAGCATAATTCAAAGAGGACTGCCTTCGCTCTTGGAAGCCAGAGAATTACAAGAAAGAACAAATCATAAGCAAAACTATATTTCCTATTATTTGGGTTGGTAATAACCATATTTGTTTAAAAATATTTCGCGACTTATAACCTAAAATTGAAAAGGTGCCTAGCTTTGCAATTGCATCTGGTCGCTTGCAGCAGAGTTTCTTAATTTTCTGGCAGGGCTACTACAGTGTCTTAATCTTATAGGCTGCTCTTACAGAAGCGGCCTATGAGTGTAAGCATCTAAAATTTAGTTACGTCTGTTTGATTCATCCAGTAAATTTTTGCTTTGATATAAGTCTCAGTTCTCGTGTAATCTAACATAGTAAACTTCTAAAACGAATACACCACTTCAATTTTTAAGCGGCCTTGTTTTGGAAAACTGTCGAAATTCAATCCTATTCTTCACATGAAAATTTTTAGCCCGAATTCGGATTTAACACCCAAACTTTAGTGTAGTTACGTGTTTTCAAACCGCTAGCGCTTGTGATGCTCATTTCATGACGATGTAAAGATTTAAACTTTATAAGGGATTTTACCGCTCGGGGTGAAACTTTGCACCCGGAGACAATTTTCACGGTCAAATCCCTTACAGCTTCAAAACTTTACATCGCCATAAAATTATTATTAAGGCCAACTAGCTGTATGAAAACTTGCACTAAGGCAAAACTTTGGATGCTAAATCCGAATCCGGGCTCTAAAATTTCGTCTGAGAGAATTTTGAGTAATTTCCTAAACGAGGCTGTTAATAGAAGTGGTGTATTGGCTCCTTCAAATGCTCCTCCTGCCGTAATACCATTAGATTTATTAAAAAGAAAGGAGTGTTTAAAACGTGTCATGGTTTAATGACTGTGCCATCGATACTGCAAGTGTCATTATCAGAGTCAAGTTATGCATGCCTCCACATTCTTTATTTTTGGAGTAGAAAATGACACATTGCCGCAGAATTTAGAAAGTGCAATTTCAGCATGATCTAAACTATACAAAGAAAGTGCTGATCTTTCAAGGAGAAACAAAAAGGTATGGAAATTATAGTTCTCGTTCCCAAGAAAACGTTAGTCATCCCTGCGTCCAAAAATTCCACAAAAAAACGCACTGGATATTTTTAGCTGCTGCTACAGTATATAATCAAGTATCCAATACCAGTTAAGCAACTCATCCACTCATCCGTTGTTCTAGAAAACTCATTTAAATGATTGGTTTTGTTCTAGAAGACTCATTTATTTGATTGGTTTTGAGTAGCAGGCCGGTCGCCTCTACCCACAACCCCTCAACCTGAAGCCTGCGTTTTACCAACCTACAAGCCTGCGTTTTACCAACCTGCAAGCCTGCGTTTTACACGAGCCGTCCCAATCCCAGAGAGGCCCCCAACGATGCAAAGTCGAGGGAACTTTTAAGAAACTCTTACAAAACATTTTGTAGCCAGATAATGAGAGTTTCGAGAAGCTTTCGATGCTTGATAAAAGTTTTAGTGTATGCTTCCATATCTTAAAAAGATACGTGTATGCTTCCATAAGTTTGCAAAGTGCCATACAAATGTTCAACTTTGCTCTGAGTCTGCTGTGTTGTTTAACTGTAAAGCGGTGATTTCCTAACGGAGGACTTCTAAAGGATAAGATATTTTTCTGCGATATCCGGACAGAATGGGAAATTGATTTCAAGGAGCTTTAAAAATAGTATTTCAAATGTTGACTTGTCAAAATGACCAATCTATTTTTTCACAATGAAAACAAAATGTTTATTTCTTCCATTTGTTGTTATTCGTACGTACATTAAACCCAGCATTTCATTTCTATTTCATGTACCTGCTACAGTGTAAGATAATAGTCATTTCTCTTCCGCTAAAAGTAAGGGATGTTATTCATAAATTCGTACGACGTTTTGGTTGATGTTATTGCTGGTAAACTTACAAGGATGGCCCAAGTTGGATACAGGAATGAGAGCAAGGTTTATTGAAGAGCGAAAAGAGCACATCACAAAATTGTTCTTTCTGGCCACGTTGTATGTACAGCTCTTTCCATGCTTGAATGTGGCAATTTCATATATTTGTTATTTACTGTCGATCCATATGGAATGGTATGTTATTCGACGATGGCGTGGAGCTGATCATTGAAGTTTTCGCACCTTTTCTTGTTGTCGCGAAGGAAGCGATGTGAAACTGCAGTAGATTGCAGCGGAAAAAGTGAATATTTGTTATCAAAACCAGTTGAGTAAACGTAGATAAACGTAGCGGAAACTGGGACTAAAGTAGTTAGTCTAAGCTTGGGCTTCCGATGCAACCTGCAAGTAAAGGGGGACAAGACGTGACTAGTTACGTTTTGGCAAAAATGGGCCTAAAATTCGTGATGCAAACGAATATTGTCAAAGTATGTCAGGTTTGTACGAATATTTGCCTCCCGTTTGGAGAGACGATATCATGCGAGAAGTAACTAACCTCCGATAACGTTTGATTGAAACGCATCTTCCCCTTGGAAGTCATTGGGCCTAAAATTGCAGCACAAACTAAAACGGAAAAGATACCCACAGTAACCTATAGTAGGTTATTGTTACTATAGTAATTATTACTATTATTATTATAAATTTATTTAAAGTTGGCTTTTCTAATGAAATAGCTAACAACTAATTAAGGCCAACTGAACTGAAAAGAAACTCGAATTTACAATGAAAAACCCTAAATTACAATAACAAGCAAATTAATCTAAAAAACCTAAATCTTTGATAAAAACTTTACACAATCTGCAGGTGCATGAATCACCATTCCACTGCTTTATTCTCCTTTTAAATTCCTGGAGTGTGTTGCATTCTTTCAAAAAGCTTGGGAGCAAGGACCATAAAAGGCAGCCTCTATACTGAATATTTTCTGTACCATATGTTGTTGTTCTTACTTTCGGCAGCTGCAAATGACTTTCATTGCGCAGACTATAATAGCTGCGTTTTTGTGCAAAATATCGTTCATAAAAGTTGGGTTGAGGTTGTTCTTTGTTTTGAAAATGTCTATCATAAGCAACTGCAGATTGCGTTGATGGGTGGTTACAGAACTATTTACACTATTTTCAAAATCTTGTCCACTATCTTTGCATACAATTCGCAATGCTCTTTCGCGAATTTTGTTTACTTTAGAATTGATCGTCCTGTCATGAAACATCCATACAAGTGGACAGTAATTGAATTGAGATTTGATGAATGCATCCATCAGAATTTTCAATTTGACAGGGTTCATATAATTAGAGAGGCGAGCAAATGCATACAATTTTTGGTTTGCCTTTTTGCATAAATCTTCGACATGTTTTATGAAACTTAATCTTTTATCAAAAGTGACTCCCAACAGTATTTCATAGTTACTTTCTTTAATTGTGGAGTTACCAATAGTGACTACTGAGTCATTACATTTGTTACCAAATATCATGAGGTGAAATTTGTCATCGTTAAGTTTCATGAAGTTTTCTGAAAACCATTTCGCAAGTACTGAACTGTCTATCTCTAAATTGTTAATTATAGTATTGAGATTCGAATTGCATGCATAGATAGTGGTGTCGTCAGAGGAAAATGTCATTTATGAAAACATTGAATAAAAGAGGCCCTATGACTGATCCTTGCGGTACCCCTATCGTAACATCTCTCCAACTACTATATGAGCTGTTTATTTTAACTCTTTGTTTCCTCTTTGATAAATAGCTTTTGATGAGCTTAAGAGCATCCCAGCCGAGTCCATAAGCATATAATTTTGCGATCAAGACATCGTGATTTATGCAATCGAATGATCCAGCTGTTTACACGATGCTCTGACAGTATCGATCCCAAACTGGATCGCTCTGGGAAACGATCCCAAACTAGCACGGTTAGTGGATCGATCCCGAGCGATCCCGTATAAACGCAAGGCCGATCCATACCAGTTTGGGATCGATCCCGTTCTTGATCGATCCATTTTTCTCTCGTATGAACGGGGTCTAACTCTACAGTAATGACTTTCCGAAAATGAAAACTGTGGTTTAAGCCTGAACAAATATTTTTCTGATTGGATTGAAGGATTCCTTTTATTCTTTCAGTTGGTGTGGATATAATGAAGATTGACCGACCAGGTATCTGTTAACATCAACAATTGATATTTCCTTGTTTCATCAATTACAGCCGCATGAGTTAACAAAATTATCTGCGTTTGCTGATGTAGATTACTATCAATCCTTTATCATCAAACAGTAAGTAACACAATGATAAATAAAGAAATTCTTCATCAGAAACTGTCTTACCTAAGTTTAAATGTTTTGCTTTGATAATTTCTTGCGAAAAAACATGGTGCAGGAAGTTATTGGACAGAGCTTTGTTGTCAAAATTTTTTCAAGAGTTTTCGTTGTTGAAAAGTACAGTATTGCTTTTCTCCAAGATAATTAAATTATGTATGAATGTTAATTTGAAAGTTCCTTGTGTTCATTACAGAATCAGAAAAATTAAAAGATTTTCTGTTGGTTTTCTTTGCCTACAAACATACCAGAACAAAAATGTCTAAACGAGACGCTACCTCATTTTGTCCTATGCTTACTTTTTTACTCCTTACGAATTCCCTAGAGAACAAATGTTGAAAATCTACACATCACATGAAAGCACAGGGTTCGGGCTTCCAGAAAATCACTATCTTATTTATGTCAGACCTTTCGTTTTAAATTGAAATTATTCAAGGAAAGCGGATCTGCATATCAACTGTAGTATTTCTATTTTTATTTTAATAGTTATTTAATAGGAACGTTGTAAATAGGTTTATACTATAAATTTTTAAGATGATTACATTTTTCCTCTTTTTGCTGGCACAATTGGAAAGTAGTTTTTTTAATTTTTTACTAAACTGAATTTTATCCCAGGGTAAATATGTTTAAAATGAAAAAAAAAAAAAATGAAAAAATCGTTTGGGAAAAATAATGTTTTTCCACCGGTACCCTTTTTATACACCCTGTATAATGAGTGAAAACAAGAGGGGTAAGTCATGATCGTACAGTTTTGCAAATGCTGATAATTTTTTACTCTCCCGGTATCTTTTTGTGAAAACCTGTTTAAATGGGGTGAATTTGCGTCGTAGTGGCTATGCGATTCCGTTTATTGATACTAATGTTTGTGAAATTCAATTTGTTAGAACGTTGTGGCTTATGTTTTCCACATGAATATTAATATCTAAGTTAGAATTACTGTTGAAAATTAATTTTTGGTGGATGAAGGTTGGTGAGTAATTCATTAACATACATCTTAGCAGACACTGAGTGCTTTTTGTCTCGTTTGGCTCAGACTTTTACAGCTGCAGTTACGCCAGGTTGACTCAGGCCAAACATGCTCATAAATTGGAGCTGGTAGATCAGATGGCTAGTCTGCTTCCTGTTCCACCAAACTCTTATCAACAGACTTCTTATCTGAAATTTGCCTTTTACTGCGCAAGATTTCACACCTTAATTGGCACTGTTTTTAGAGACGGAAGCAGGAGAGCACCCCTGTAAATCCTTGATGATGTGAATTGATGTCGGAATATTTGGTTTTCTTCATTTATTAGTGAATGGCACAATGGTTACTTCCAAACTTTGGTCTGACCTTGAATGAGTTCTGTATTTAAATACATTAGTTGGTTTTCTTATTTGCCAATTTAAAAAAGGCATCTATATATCTAGCGATTTTCTTTGACCGCTGTCCTGTGGACATATTCGATAAATGAATCAGTTACTCAAAGCAATTTCGAAAGTTTGTACCAAGAGAAGATCTTTCGAATTGTTTTCTTTCATAGTGAACACAACAATCCCAGACTTCTTTAACACAATGCGACGACAGTTCACACCTGAAGAGTGGGAAATCATCAAATCTAATGCAACCGAAAAGGAACAAATGGCATCTTTTTATAGATTCTGGGTAAAGTATTTTCTCCTTGTTTCTGANAGGCCCCCCAGGGGTTATGGGGAACAGGGGAACTTGGCATTTTTAATTAATGGGAACAAGGGAACATCTTGTACTTTTAACGGGGATCAAGGGAACATTAGAAATTATTTTAGGGAGCAGGGAAAATTTTAGAACTTCCTCTTAAAAACATTTCTTCATCAAAAAAGGCAGAACCTAGAAAGTTCTTGAAATGATAAATGGCGATAAATGACATCTTGGCATGATTTTAGCCTATGCAAGGATGCAAAAAATTTCTGCTCGCTTCGCTCGCACTCTTATATGCACATTTTGGGTTCGAAAACATTCTGCAATGTCTTCTATAATCTTGTTTGCAATGTTTCTGCNTGCACAAAATCTTGGTCCGGAAGATTTTCAGGGTCTTTGTCTCCTTTTATACCAGAAAAGGCAAAATTTTTGTGGTTGATGGTGTATCGTTCCCCTTTGTTGGATGTTGCGTCAGTTAGCTGCAGCTTCCTCCTCCTACTGTCTCCATCAGAGGCATGACCCACCAGTGGCCCTAAAATTATTTAAAGATGGGCTTCGTACATCTCTTTTATGGCTTCCCATTGCTTGGATACATTTAAGTGGGTGAATGTGTTGCAAGTTTGCTTGTAAAATCACAAAAGGTGGTAAGTTTTGGTGCACAGGGTTTAACATGATCACCCTTGCGTTTCCTGCAACTCTGTTGGCTGCAATTCACACAGTCGGTCGTATGCTCCTGCATCATCTCCAACAACGTGAACAAAATCTTCACAACATTCGTGCTGACCATTGTCTGGCTCTTCTTTTCCGCACCATTCCCAACATTCATCGGAGGCTCTGTCCCATTCAACTTTCTTTATGATCCCTGTTTCATCTTCTGCAGTCAGTACCAAACCAAGGTGAACAATGCCTTTCGATTCTTTTATTGCAGCGTAGAGTTTGCTATGTGTTCAAAAGTTAGCTTCAATGTCGTTGTTGTGGTATATTTAAACGTGTGTGGTCTTTGAGATGTAGCCTGATTTGATCTCTTGGGACCCTCCGAAATATGCGACAACAGCCGAGCAACTCTTGCCCCTCCAACTATCTTAACAGCATCATAAATTTGCTTGGTATCCTCCGTGAATCTACGTCCCTTTGCCTTTCTTCCTAGATTCTCAGATACATTCCTTAAAAACTTTAAGAGGCAACTTTTTCCTTTGAGGCAACCTTTCTGGAAGGCCTGATTCAGATTATAACAGATCGCCGATACATCACCTCTTTGGGCCATTCTGCTGATTTTTTCACTTATTTTGATCCTAGAGGGTCTCGGCCTTGCAAGCTGTGTACTAAGATTTTTAGACCAAGTGGACCTTACGTTCTAGAACAGTCACCCGAAACCATAACGTAGGAGGAATCCCCATTCGCGTGTGAGCAGTGTTAGATAGTTGTCTGAGCATCTTATAAAATTGTCCAAGATGCACAGAAGGACCTGCGTTCTTTATAAATATGAGACAAGGAACAAAATAAATGAAAACATATTAGTCTGTAACATAATTCTTTCAACAAAAAGAATATAACTTCCATGAGATGATATTACAATCAAAGATATACTGATAATGTCCAAAATGTCCAATGCTTCAATGTTCGTTTTCTTTGTGGCTGATTATGTGTATTTGTGTTCTTTCGTTCGTTGATCAGTCCTCGCTCTTTCTCCATGATGTGCAAAGTCTGATGTGAGCGTGACTCGTCACAGGGTGACCATAAATATATAAAACAAATCCAACATCCTCCCCCCTGATTGACAAAGTCAATCAAGTGGTTCCTGCTTCTTTACAAAAAAAGCGTATTACAAATCTCAAAAACAGCTAATGTCCGATAATCTTTTCAGCGACGTCTTCATCCTTGATCACTGTGATTCCAATGTTATTCAGATCGTTCGTGCTCATGACTTTGTGAGCTTTGTGTGCTGCGACGCTCTCAATGTTTCTAACTTCAAGTGGAAATAGTTTTTGAATTGGTCGCCTTAGAACAATAAGCTCCTTTGCTGTGGTATGCGTATTGACTTCCGCAGCACGTGTGATACCGTCCTTTCCAGGCAATAATTGAATGACTTTTCCAAGTGACCAGCACTGACGTTGTATTTTGTCTTTGAATAAATGTACAATATCACCAACAGATATGACGCGATTTAAAGTGACTTTGTTCATGCAATGATGCTCTCGTAGCGATGGCAAATACTCAGTTTTAAACCTGTTCCAAAAATGACTGAGTACTGCTTCCAGATCAACTGGGTAGAGGTTTTAACAACGTCCCCTGTGATTGGCCAGTTGCATATCGGAGATTCCTTTGGGTAGCAAAGGTAGCAAGCTTCTGATTGGTCAAATTAGGGGAATCACTGAAAAGATACTGGATGGTTATTGGTTCCAATAAAACCAATTGTTTAGCCAATCACATCTGCGTAGGTAGTGCATGTCTACTGATGCACTTGACCATTGACCAACGAATTTTAAAATGGCGTCTAGACGTTAGGCCCCTCATAAGAAAACTTGGAGTTTGGAGTTGCCAGAGGATCAAAGTGTTACTTTCACAGCTTACAGGCCAACATGATTTAATTAATATCTTTTACAAATCGCGTGCTGTAAAGTCATCAAGATCAATACAGAACAGTATCCTGTATTCAGATAAAAAGAAAACTTCGAGTTGCCAGCATTACAGCAACAGCCAGCAGCAGAGAGGTCAACCAAATAAAAGTGTTGCTTTTACAGCTTACAGGCCAACATGATTTTAATTGATATCTTATAAAGATCGCGTGTTATAAATGTAAAGTCATCAAGATTGGTACAGAACAGTGTCCAGATGATAGTCAACGAGACAAGGAAACCAAAGTTCAAAGGGTGAAGAATAAGACTAGGCCTAATAGACTGTTAGATAGAGAGAGACATACACATAGTCACTATCATGGTACGATAGAAAATATCAACATCAACAAATGTCTATTTATACAACGATGGAATTTATTCAAGGATTGTATTAACAGCAATATTTAAACTTTCAGGACTACAGTTGTTTTGTTTTCACTATTGTTGCTCATTCTTCAAATGCAAATATAGTTTTTTCACCCCAAAGCCAAAGGATTTCAAGAAAGAAGCAAATCATGAACAGCAAATCATGAACAAAAGTTATTCTTTACAGTATTATTTGGGTTTGTACTAATGTCTTTTTTTTGACAACATTTTGCAACTCATAACCAAACGTTGAAACAGTCTCTTACCTTCCAACTGACCTCTGCTCTGATCACTTCTATAATAGAATTTCTTAATTTTCTGGAAGGGGCTATTTTCTCATATGAGAAATAAACAAGAGTTATTAATTCTTTTACTCATGAAGGACATAGGTGATTTTTTAGTTATTGGTATGAATTTGGTAACATTATGAGAAACATTGACAAAAAACTTATTATAATTGGTTTCTTATGAAAAAAATGAGTGCACATTAATCTTTGAGAATTCCCATCTAAAATCTTTGCATCGTTTCATATATCTTAGGAATTCCTATCTGCATTTGGATAATTTTTCAAAATAGCATATGAATTAAGTATGTGACAATTGCAACACTTTAATCAAAATGGCACTGCAGATTTTAAAGGGAATCCACCTGGTTAAAAACTGACCCAGACGCAGGCCATGTCAAAAATATACCCTTTTGTATTTGATAACCCTAAGGTGGAATTGAATTTTGGTTTGGAAAGATGCATTGAGATTCTTCAAATGTTTGATATTGTGAAAATACACATTTTTAATTGTGATTAAAGATTTTGCCATGCTATCTATCTACAATTTACTGTACCAACCAAATAAAATATGTATTACTCACAATCCTATATATATATATACATATCAGATATTTATACAGTATTAATAATGGGACACATGTATTTTTTATCTCATCATTGCAATTGTGTCGATTTTCTACAAGTAAGATTAGATTTAGTTGTTTTTGTGTGTGAATTATTTGACTGCTATTCAAGAAATCCACTGTGCTTTATTTCTTTCAGAGGATCGGGCCAAGGGTGGGACCTCATATTGAATCTTGTGTAACTGTGTGCAGAGGATCTATCATGAGAAGGACTCAATTCCACCTTTTCCCTAAAAGTTTTAAATCTAGAAACTGTGTATGGTCTGCATGGGTAAAATGATAGGGCTGGAATATGATCAGAGACGTAGGAACCGGGGGGCACGCGCCCCCTCCCCAAGATTTTGAAATAAACAAAAAAGTGCCCTTTTTACTTCAGGAAATGTCCCCTTAGTTTATTGAAAAAAGTGCCCTTGAAGTGTTGTGCCCCTCCAAGTTTAAGATGCTTCCTACGGCCCTGAGTATGATGGATAACATTGAAAGCACTACATTAGTAGTAGACCACACCTGGTTGAGGCAGGTGCCACCTTGAGGTGGATAAATTTATATCAATATTTTCAGGTACCTACATATCTGAGTATAGGGAAAAGTGACGGTGAACGGCGATCTGCTGTGGTTTGGGGGGGGTAAAAGCAGGAGTTCAAACAGTACCACTGTGACAAGGAGCCTGTGCGGAGGAGAAATAGAATTATCAGCTTTGCGTTGGAGAGAAATACTTTCCTTCTTCGACTATCAATGAAAAGGCATTGATAATGAGTGATACTGTTTATTTTGATTTCAGTACAAAAAAACTATTGTCAAGTTTCCAAAATTCACCCTT
>REGM01000642.1:0-42433 GCA_004194415.1 Aurelia aurita
GGGTTAGGGTTAGGGTTAGGGTTAGGGTTAGGGTTAGGGTCAGGGTTAGGGTTAGGGTCCGAGTTAAAGTTTGAGTTAGGGTTCGTAAATGAATCATTTTAAGTAGCAAATGTGTAGCAAGAAATTTCTTAAATTGAAAGTTTCTTAACCATGTTTGCAACAGGGGAACCCCCCCACCCCAACCAAACATTCTCAAATACCCCCTCCACCATTTTGGATATGGAGATGAAACTTCTTGAATCTATTTTACTAAAATTTAATATGCCACGAAATATTAAATTTCATTGTCCTTTGTTCCGTCACATGACCTTTAGATGTCTTTATGTGGTCACAAAGAAAATCTCTACACTTTTTATTTCAATTTTTTACGAAGAGCACTTTCGTTTGATTTATGTTGTGCTTATGTTGTTAAATGTAAATATATTTGTTGACATTAGCAAATTGTATGATATATGACCTCATTACCTTTTTTATTGTTTTACTTCCTCGCTATAATTTTAACGGTTACAGAAATAATCCGGGGGGGGGAGTAAAAGCACCCAAGTTCGAAAATGTGAGAATTTCTACCTAGTCCAAATAGGAAATTGGTTCTAAAATTCTCTTTACACACATAAATTCAGACAAGGACCATAGTCATATAACTACATAAAAAAAAAACATTTCGGAGGTTAAAATGTTCAGGTATTTGAAATGTCCAACAATTTTAACGTCTATTACTTTTTTGGTTCGAAATATTTACTGTCCAAAAATATTTGGACTGTTGAGAAGTTGTAATAAAACGCGACCTGTTATCTTGTAACATTTTTTATCATAACACAAGCAAACTGTAAATAGATCGTCGTTGTCTGAAATTTAGGGCATATAGAGAATTTGTTGATACGGATGTTTGTAACAATGTTTCTCTTTTCGATCCCGGAGGAGGGATACTCATATAGGAGAGACCAAAATACACCCTACCCTATGGGAAACAAAGCTGTACAAGAATACATACCGCATTGTAAAACATAATAGGAGTACCCCCACTCCTCGGGATTTGGATGTAAGCCGTTCTGTCAAGTTAACTTCACTTTGCTCGGCATCAACTGGCTGGCTCCGGAGAAGTTACTGAAAATTTCAGATTAGCCAACTTAGCTTTTTCCTTGAAATTCACATTTTATATTTTCTTATAATATACCCATTTTGACCACAGGGTGATCTGATCTCGTTTCATTACCATTAATCTATTGAGAGGCCGTTATATCGGTCATCTACTAAAATCATGGTCAATATTTCCATTTTTGTAACTCGCCAATCAAAATAGGGACGCATCCTATTCCCCTTTTTAAAGACGCGTCCCAAATAAACCCTTCGTCCTAATAAAGTTTCCACGCCTTCCTCCAAAATGATTAAAATTAATTAATTAAAAGTAAATATTAACTTTGTTTGGTAAAAAAATTAGTGTATGTATCATTAGATAAGAGTGATAAGTAGTGTATGCCCTGGCAAAAATCTGTACAAACTGTGTATGCGAATTCTATCATAGGGGCATGCGCTTATGCGCAGAATAGAATGTATATGTACAAAACCCCACAATCACGCACAATTCAACCCCGGGGGGGGGGGTCACTTCTATACATACGGATACCAAATGCGCCATTTGGGGGGGGGGTTCGGGCAAAAATGAATTTGAGGGTGTAATTTTTGGTAAGATCATAAATGGCCATAAATTTGGGGGGTATCATTTTTGGAAAGATCATACATTTTTGGGTATCATCCTTAAAAATAATGTTTTTCGGTCCTTTTTGATTGAAGATGTTGGAAGTTGGTATAATTCCTAATATGAATTAAATTATGGGGTATGCATTTGATATTTCCTGTAAATTTTGGGGTATGGTTTATGGAAAATATATAAAATTTAGGGTGTGATTTCACATGTCAAAATGGCACACCACCGTCATCTGCCTATTGAAGTTACCCCCGGGAATGCAACCCATCGGCGCATGGGCCTTGATGCAGGGGAATAGGATATTTATGGGGATGCAACATCCATCCCTTCCCTCTTGCTACATCCTTGATCAAAGCAACGGCCAGTCTTGCAGAACTAAGTTAATCTATTGTTTAATAGTGCGCATTGCTCGCAAGTCAAAGCATCGTCTGCCTTTCGGCTAACGGCCAGTCTTGCAGAGCCAAGTAAATCTATTGTTTAATAGTGCGCAGTGCTCGCAAGTCAAAGCATCGTCCGCCTCTAGGCTAACGGCCAGTCTTGCAGAGCTAAGTAAATCTACTGTTTAATAGTGCGCAGTACTCGCAAGACAAAGCATCGTCTGCCTTTCGGCTAACGGCCAGTCTCGCAGAGCCAAGTAAATCTATTGTTTAATAGTGCGCAGTGCTCGCAAGTCAAAGCATCGTCCGCCTCTCGGCTAACGGCCAGTCTTGCAGAGCTAAGTTAATCTATTGTTTAATAGTGCGCAGTGCTCGCAAGTCAAAGCATCGTCCGCCTCTCGGCTAACGGCCAGTCTTGCAGAGCCAAGTAAATCTATTGTTTAATAGTGCGCAGTGCTCGCAAGTCAAAGCATCGTCCGCCTCTCGGCTAACGGCCAGTCTTGCAGAGCTAAGTTAATCTATTGTTTAATAGTGCGCAGTGCTCGCAAGTCAAAGCATCGTCCGCCTCTCGGCTAACGGCCAGTCTTGCAGAGCCAAGTAAATCTATTGTTTAATAGTGCGCAGTGCTCGCAAGTCAAAGCATCGTCCGCCTCTCGGCTAACGGCCAGTCTTGCAGAGCCAAGTTAATCTATTGTTTAATAGTGCGCAGTGCTCGCAAGTCAAAGCNCTGATAATTGTTTCATGTATGTATTGAAGTCAGAAAAAATCGATGCCCGTACTGATTGTGCAGAGAAATGAGAAGACAACAACGAAGTGGCATGTTGCTTGATTTGATGTCTAAATTCTTTTTGGCAATATATGGTTAATACGTAAACTAATCTACTACATCAAAAATGGTTAATACTCGTTGTGGTCCAAATTTATCCCCAGAAGTTTTTTCGCCCAAAATCACGTGGCGGCAAATAATTTGTCAATCCGAAAAGTTTTGGATTCCTTTGTTCGATCAAAAGGTTCGATCAACTGATGTGTTTTGCATGGACAATTTGTGCGTTATTGCAAATTTCACTTGACATCTAATTTGAGGATGACTTTAGTTACCAATAAATCAAAGAAGCACGCATAAAAATGGATGAAAGAGACCAAGGCATGAAACTTCCTTTTTTGAAACTGTCAATTCTCAATGCCAATGAACTAGACAAGAGTTATCTCGTGAATATACATATATGTCGTTGTATACATTTTACGTTGAATATATCACGCAAATAGCAAACTATAGAACCTTGTAATGAATATTGTACCAATGAACTAGACAAGAGTTATCTCGTGAATATACATATATGTCCTTGTATACATTTTACGTTGAATATATCACGCAAATAGCAAACTATAGAACCTTGTAATGAATATTGTACGCACAAGCGTACTTCAAATTCTTTATCAAATCAAGAAATACAAAGCTTTTGGTAGGAAGCTCCGTTTGAATAATTGCTGTGTTACTGTCTATGAAACAATATTAATTGACAATGTGTCAATGTACAATACTGGTGAAGCTAAAAATCGTCTCCATCAACTTCAAACAATATATCATCATCACTGTAAACAATCGATCCTTCGTCGTCAGAACCATCTTCTGAGTAATCTTCAGACTCCAAAATTTCAATTTTATCGGAGGAGATTTCTTCTGTTGTTTTGACACTGCATAACTCTTCGTGGAATACTTCTTGGTAGTGATCAGGGTGAATATCAATGCCAAATTTGGCAAACAATCCCCGGTGCTCATTCAAACGATATTTAAGTTCAACTACTCTCTGACGAAGTCTGTTTTTAAGTCCACAATCGAATTTCCATTTACAATCCAGTTCAAGCGTCTCTGAGTCTAAAAGTCTGATGCCGCTGGCTAGAAAGTTGTAAAATCGTTTTACTTCCGTTTGTAGAAAATCCGCTTCCTCCTCACATCTTTGCATCAGCATATTGTTTTCTATGACCTTTTGTTTCAAACTCAAAGGGAGTTGTTCATCAATAGAAAACTCACTATTCTCCGTCTCTCTGTACACACCAGCATTTGGTTCCTTGACATCATCGAACTTTAGTGGATCTGGGACCAGCCGAGTGTACATCTTGAAACAGCAGATCTGCGCATTGTGTTGGGTAACACTTCTTTTCAAGCTGTTTGTAACTCTATTGATGTTTTTGGAGACACGTTTAGCTATGGCTTGGCCGTCTAAGAGAAAAAATGTGAAAGATAAATAAATTTTGACTCAAAAACTATACTTTTGTTTGCATCACAGTTTGCACCTGTCTAATCGCATTTTTAACAGCCCTTGAGTTGTTCATTTTGTCCCCAATTTGTTTACTTAAATCATATCTGGATTCCAATGCGATTCTCGTGGACATACAAAAATGTTAACATATAATGATTGAAACCTTAAATATACACTATTTATGGACCAAGTAACTCCGTAAGTATAAATATAAATTCCTGTACTTGTTCATGAAGAGGAAATAAGCTTCATGAACAAGTAGCTTTATGTTCAAATGACATAATGAATATAGTACCATAAATAGAATAAATGTAAAAACAATTTCAACCATTTACTCGTTATCAAAAAAGCAGACATATACTTTTTATTCAATTACGCAAACATACTTTTTACGTTGCTTTGTTAGAGTTGATAACTAAGTAATTTTAGTTTCGTTTAATGTTGATGGTGCCACACGCACAATGCATGTTGACATTAAACTGATTTTCAAACCTACATCAACTTTGAAACTAGGAATAAAGTTAGCCTCCCTCTATTCAAAATTTGAAACAAGAATATACTAATTTCAATTACACTAACAAAATTTGACAAGATTGAATGATGTCCTATACATATCAATCAGTCAAGTCTTAACAATGAACTCGTTTCACATAATGTTGCATCCTTGTAAATCGATGCTTGTTCAATGATGTTGCTCGTTGAAGCAGGCATCCCTATACTTAATCAAAGAAAGCATTCTCCTTACCAGCGTATTTCTTCTTTAAATTACACAGAAAATGTCTCTCAGTTGCCAAAATTTGCATACTAGATATTGCCAAGCTGCGCCACTTCCTGGCAATTCTTGAAACTGCAATTGATAGCTGGCTATCGCCAGGTTTCCAACGCTTCCTTATGCAATGTTTTTTCTCCATTAACTTCACTCTTGCTTCTTGTCTAGACGAATATGTTTTAGAATGATTAACTGAGCTTTTAAATGACTTCTATTTCTAATTCTAATAATGAGTCAACCTTGCAATATGGCAACACCATCATCAAGTAAAACAAGCCTTTCATTGGACCAAACAGATTGGAACTTGAGAACATTGGTAGTGCCCGAAAGCCTTAGGCAGGCATACACGAAAAGGCAAAAGTAACTAGTTCAAAGCTCTAGTGTTTAAAGACCTTGTGCTCCCCATAATCCTTTGCACGTGTGAAAACCTCAACACATTATATTGGCTGTAATAAACGCAGTTTGAACAAACAACACTGAAGACCATAAATAGCGACAGGAAACAAATGCCTGTTGTTTGAAATAATAAGCAATTTCATAACAACGTTCATATGAAGATTGTAAAGATAATACAGCCTCGGGATTGCTAGGCCAAAACCATTTTCAAACAGCTTGAAAATCACCGTGAGACTGCAAAGGATCATGGGGAACACAGGGTCTGTAACATATGCGTGGCAACTGGTGCATTTATAACTAATAGCTATTGTACTGTATCACATAAGAAACTCTGAGCTGTTAAAAGAAGATATGAGCTGTTATGGCACAAGAGTAACGAATCTAGTCCTTGGAATAGCTTAAAGGTTGGACACAAGCTGCTTACACACTGATACGATATTCTGGAAACTACTAGATTACCTGTTATTCTTGCTTATCAATATGTGTATTTCCTCACTTTCATTTGAAGATGAAGCTGCCAGCTGATTCCTACCAAATGTAATATGTAAAAAAACAACTTGTCTTAGAAAATACAATAAAATCACAAGACTCAATATGGGCGATAAAAAGGAAAAGATTTGACAAGTAAACAGGGCGGGATGGAATAATTTTCCTCCTGTGAGCAAATCAAGATTGCTTGCAGGAAACTACTGGCCAATAGCGTCGCGAAAATTAACCTTTTTTGAAACCTGATACTAATTTCCAGCAGATAAGCTACGTTTGTGCTGGTTCATTTTCCAAGTCTCTGCTCCACTTATTGTTCTACCGCCATATTTACTCAAGTTAACTTCGCATAGCTCAAGTGCACACAACTACAAAGAAAGAGGTTACTTTTATATTACTCACTGCATTTGACACAACTTCATCAACATATTGGCGTATTCATCTTGCCAGAAACTCTCTTGAATGTGATTCCCTACAATGAGAGCACGGTAAAGAGGGTCAACACTAACCATTGCATATTTATCTTAAAAGAAAATATATACGGGTGAGAATTGCTTCAGAAGAACAGCAACATGTAATACCAGGCAAAGAAAATATCAAAATGGTTGTCGCCATCTAAAAATAAGGAATCTTTACATTTGAACAACAGTACTCTTGCAGTTGGGGGCCCTCATAAGATTTCGAGAAAACTTAACTTACCATTCCTTTTGCGCAAGATCATATTCTCCTGTTCAGCTTGCCATGATTGTATTTGATCTTGTGTCAACGTTACTAAGAAAGTAAATGTTTTCGTCATCAGAAAATAGGACCAGTTTACAACCACAAATAACGTAAGGCAGTCAGTAAAATGAAAGCAACAAGAAGGTAGCAGCGGTCTGGGTGAAGATCAACAGTAATGGCCTTAGGACTTACTACATGATAAGCAAATCCAGCCATAATTTCTCATCCGTATACCAAAAGGTACAGGAAAAGAATAAACCAAAATGCACTAAAAATTAGCATGCTTTTGGAAAATATGCACTTTCCATAAAATAATACCAGATAGGTCTTGTTGAATTTTATGGATCTCTTCTACTGCTTGTTGTTTAGTCTTTTCACAGTGCTTGAGTTTCTTCTCGAGTTCCTTGCCTATCAAAAATAAGTGAAAGGGATAAATACTCCTCTTTCCCAATAAACAAAATTGGCTTATCTTCTGAAACAGAAGAAAAGCAAAAAGAGCATGATATAAGTAAGAGAAGAGGAAAGACAAAAGGAAACTTTAGAAAATAGTAAAGAGGCTGGCAGGAAAAACAATGCCGTGGTATAGAAGCAAAATCGTAACTGTTCGCCAAGAGAGACCATTTTGAAAACCAAAAAAAGGCAAGATGGGGCAATACTATTCAAACTTCTATAATGTTCCTGGATGTAACTCAGGTCAGTAATATTGCGCATTGCTATCCCAATCAATTGATGATATTCTCATACGAATTAACGCTCACATTTTTTCACTCAGGTAAGAGCAAGCGTTGTCAAGTATTCATTTTTGTTCATTCATTACTTTATTTCAAGTAGGCTGGAAAGATTTCTAGCTATATTAGAGCTAATTTAGGCATACTATGCATGCCGCATCCAGGCATGGGACCCCTAGTTTAACGTCCCTTTGGAAGGACGGCGAAGTGAGTTGCTTGGTCAGGCATCTGGAAGGTCGCCCATCCGGATTTTGACCTCACGTGGTCAAGCTTAACTTCAGGTGCCCAACGGAAGCTGCATAAGCCGCTCGACCACTCACCCAACAGAGCAGAGCCGTGCTTACTTTCCGCCCCATTGTACAATATTTGACGTAGCAGAAAAGTTTACTGAAAGTTAATTAGTGCAACCGACATATACAGATAATTAAATCTTGAAAGTTCATCATTAATGGGAGATTTTTTCGTACAGAGGGAACAGACATACATATGACCTACGAATTAAAAATATGCTACACCTTCAGCCTACCAAAACAATATATTTTGGTATAAACTCACTAGCATTCCGAAGGACTATTCTCTGGAATACCATGCCTGATACAATAAACAGTGCGGAAAATGTATTCAGCTTTAAAAAAGGTATACAAACATACAATTGGTACAATTGTAGCTGTAAAATATGTCAATAGGTTGATCAATATATATATCTATACTAAAAAAATACACCTTCGTGTAAACGTTTCATAAGCTGACACAGTAACATATATTTATCATGAGTGGGCTACCACAATTTAAACATTAAAATGTGCCCCTGCCTGGTATCGAACGTATGACAAACGCATGCCAAAAGTCTCTCCGACAATCCATATATATAATATATATGTATTTGTTCCTTGTAGAATGTAAATAGTTGGTATTAATACGTCCTGCACATATTGATGTATGTATATTAACTATCCTATCTTCAATTGTAAATAAAGATACATCATATTGTTAATATGATACAGTAAGTATATTGCGTTACATAAAGATTTTTTAGTAATGCATATTGCGAATTAATTATAAATATATAAAGGAAGGTGACTTGGAGGCCACCAAAACGTAGCGCCTGTGAATAACAATTAAACATACCAATCATCTTATGCTTTCTCCAGGTAAGATGAAACAAAGCATCGGTTAGTAGATTTATTCTGCTTGTTGGTGCCATTTCCTTCGTCATTGAAGAGTAAGGCCGCAAGTAAGACCACAAACGTTCGATAGCTTCACCATCAGTCAGACCAAAATTCTTTAATCGACGTGGATTGTAAAGAATCTGTGACAAGAAAATTAGGTTTTTGAGGAAGATAGGATTAATCTGAAGTTGTGATGGATTGATATGATATTATTGATCAGATTTCGTTTTGAATACAAAAAGCTCTTGAATATCATAACTACTTCACTTCTTACTGTACATACATAATTGCAGCAAGCATTTCGTTTTACATGTCAAACACATCGTTCGTGAGATTTGTTGCTTCCTTTTATCCAGTTCCTCCATTGATTGAACTATTTGAGCAAGTGAGAACAAAACAGTAGGTAGCACAACTGTCAAAACACAACCCGATTTACCTGGCAAGCCATCTTATGCCCATAACAATGCATAACCGGTATGGCAAACGTAAACGTGTCCACAAAGTTATTCATTTCATTAACCTAGGAGAGCAAAAGACTTCAGTTTAAAATTCAAACATATGTACTATTGTAAAATCAGTCAGGTCAAGCTCAAATGGTCCTATGTGACGGGGTTTTAAGGCAAAGAAATGTGTAAAATAAGGTTTAACACCATTCAGCTGCTATTTCATCAACAATAAGTTTCAAGTTTCAAATAAAGCCTAGACCAACAGTCTTCACAAGCCAATGTTCAAACATTTCCATCTCTAAACTTTTTTCAAAGTCCATCTACGTACAATGAAACGGGAAATTGGTTGGTACTTATGTTGTGTTATACTCAATAATAATAGTAAATATATAGTCAATACTTTGATGATATTAATCGTAAATGTACATGTTTGTATACTTTTTAATGTTACAAGGGCCAAACCCCTACCATCCCTATGAAACTAAGCACCATTAAATATCTTACCTGTCTGGATTTCTTAGTTTAGATGTATATATTTTGTAAATTCCACTCAAATTAAGCAATCTTATCCTCGGCGAGAAAAGCATGGAACCTACCTCTAAATGTCTTTTTAGTGTACATGATACATCATAAGTTACATTCAGGGAAACAGAACTGCCTTTGTATCTTTCTAGGATTCTGTTCAACTCATACACTGAATATGCGATCCTGTGGTTGAATAAATACATTTATTCAAAGTAGGAACAAAAGTTCTTTTTCACACTTTGGCTTTAAGACATTATTGTGTCACAGATCAGTTTAGCTCTAAACCGCAAATTTCTGAAAAACAGTTTTTATTCTGCTTTCATTCTGAAGCTGACACTGAGCAAGGAAAAGTAAGGAAGCAAAGAAAAGGTATTTACAAATCAATACATGATTATGCTAAACATGGTGAAGAGGAACGTTTTACCTTAGAAGCATTGCATTCCAACAAAGAATCTCTAATGATTCTATAGGATTTTGATTAAAGAGTGTGATGCATCTTAGTAAAAGGTTACTTGCCACCATCTTTAGCATCGTCATCTATTAGAAAATGTCAAGCAACAACCAGCCACCAATCATTCATTCTCAGAAAGTACGAGAATAGGACAAATCAAACTCTTTGTTAATGACGTCTTTTCTCAAGCTCCTAGCAAAGAGTTTGCCAGCGAAAAACAACTATAAATATATTACCTATTCAAAACTACAATGCTCACAACCAGAAAAATTCATAAGAATTTCTCTTTCAAACAAACAGTAAATTTTTTCTTTCAATTTGCTATGAAGTAAAGCACAATTGACCATATATTTATATATCACTAACACCCATCTAGGTCAGTGGAATTATAAAATTACCTTTCACCATGTCGCATATTTAAGAAACCTTTTGGAATTCCATGCCTGCAAACTCTGCCAAAAACTCCAGTTATATCCAACAAATGATTTTTGCCTTTTGAGCGTAACTTCTCAGTTACCTCACCAGACTTGAATTGGCTGCATTCCTGCAAAGTACAAAATGTATGAAAACAAAGATCACAATAAAAAATTTTTAAGAAGTTTGATTAATTAAAAGTAAGCTGCTCAGCTTACTTTTAATTAATCAAACTTCTTAACAATTTTTTATCCAAATTCCCCATAGACTGTGAATCAAGCATATGAGAAATTATGCTCTTATTTGGACATGCTGACAACCATACGTCTGCACATATCATGCACCATCCAAATCTTTTTCTAATCTTTCAAAGCTTGCAATTTTCATGTTAGACATATATAACATATTTGCTGAAGTCCAAATTTTGTCTTTTTTCAATTGGTATGGACTTCAGCAAATATGTAAAATAAATTTTAAATAAATATTAAAAGCAACAGCATCTGCTGCACAATCGTTTTCCATTAGGTGAGGGAAGAAATTTATGCTCTTTCATAATTGAGGCAAATGTGAAACTGGTAAAGAATCTGAGCATGACTGCAATCAAATATCAAATGTGCTCTTACATTTTCTGCTTCTGTTTTCTCTGCGCTGTAGACTTTGACAAAATTATCAACATCATCTTGGTCCGCAAAAAGACTTGCTCCATGAAACGGTACGTCAAAACTTTTACCAGCTGATTTCTTACGAATTAAGCCAAAACAACCATCCATTGACTCAATCAGGACATCAACATCTTCTGGCTAAAAATGAATTTTTTGTGAAAAGCTTAAGTTGAGAAGGCATGCACGCAATGGTAACTGTAATGCTTTTGGAGTATGAAAAGTATTTTCTGCGTCCAGCCACCAATGACTTGGATACAAAAATGAAGTTTCATATGCCAAACTGAATACAACAGAAGAAGTGAGCTGGCTACATTACTGTTAGTTATAAATAATAAACACAGTGCTACTTGTCTTGCCTTTGGACACAGGATACAGAAGTCTCTAGGAAGCTGTGTGTCACCTGGGAGGTTTTTCAAGTTATATGCAAAGAACCTTTAAAGAAAATTGGTGATAGTATATTAGTTATAGGGAATTCTAATTATCTTTTACTTATATTTGGTATATGGCCATAAATAGATTTCGGGTATGGCTACTGCAAACAAATAATGAGTGGTTGTTCACTCAAACCAAGCTTGTTATGACATATTTTTGGTGTTTCTGCCAACAATATTTCAATGAATATTCCTAATAATTTTGGCTAATGGATCAAATGTCATAACATAAAAAGTTGGCCAAATATAGAAAAGGGGCCAAATATTTTTAGCTAGCATTGTGGTCATAAATTAAATTTTGTATGTTAAGCTAAACATTTGATACAGTACACATCTTGCACAGATTAACACTGTGTTCTTGTTAATGTTTAGAAAATTGTTAATGTTTAGAAAATTGTTAATTTTGTAAAAATTCTTGTTGAATTTTCTACAGTGTTACAGACATCTGCAGAATTATTATCTCTTCACATTCTGATGAGGAATTATTGTCATGTCAATGTGAACAATGTGTACTGAAGGTTTAGCCACCTTTAAAAAAATACTCTGAAGGAAATCCAGGGTTTAATGCTTCAGTTAATGTTCTGTTTGTTCAGACAGAGGTGTAAAAACTGTTTTCTAATTGATGTATTCTGTAGCAGGAAGATCTTGAGTTTTCCTTTGACAGACAAATAACCTGAGAACATTATAAATTGTATGTACTTATCTACAGTACAGGCCATGAGCACATTAACATGGTCTTCCAACCTAAGAATTCTCATTAGTTTCTTAAGAATTCTTGTTTAAAAAATTTACAGTCTTTCATATGACTCAAGAATTCCTATCAGAATGTGAAGAATTCTTAACATTCTTAAGAATTCTTGTCATGTTAATGTGACAGGTTCCTCAGCAAATTTTCAGGCAAACAAAATAGAAGGTTTTGACAACTTAAAACAACATGTTGGAAAAATGTTCAAGAACATGCTAAAAAATGTTTAAGTGTCATAAACAAACCTGTATTCTTCAAATGATTTTGAGTTCAAAATTGGGTATATTGCCTTGATCTGTAGCAAAATCAGAAATAGGATCTAAGAAAATAGCTTTTTCAGAAATTTCTAGTAGCGGAGCAAACATTAAACAATGATTTGGTAAGTAATTACCAACAAAACATGACACCAATTTTATGTGATGGAGAAGACATCAAAGATGAAATGTACAAAAGTTGCCAAATTGAATTTATGAAGTTAATTGAATTTATGAACATGCATTTGGTCAAATATGATGAAGGTGTTACCTTCTGTGGCAGTATCTCAGAGGACAGCATAGCCATTGTGCTGCAAAATTTGAACAAAGATACTTGACTCTCCAGCAAAAATTTCTCTGCCATGTCCATGAAATCCATGTGGAAAGCAGCAACTGGCTTCTTACAACTTGCTGGCCATAATCCAAGACGGATTAATCTGTATGCATCTTCCTCACAGTTACAAAACTGGATTTTCTTTAAATGCTGCCTCCCTAATAGTTATATAGATGTATATAAGTTGTTTTGAAAAAGATAAATGCCACAAACAGGTTATGTGATTCTTTACTAGATAGTTTTTTTTCGCCTTGCGTACATTAACATGGTTTTCTTTGATAATAATTCTCAAGAATTCTTAATAATATTTTAGTTTCTAAAGAATTCTTGTTTAAAAAAAATTTACAGCCTTACATGGCTCAAGAATTCTTATCATAATGTGAAGGATTCTTTAAAATTCTTATGAATTCTTGAGAATTTTTGTCATGTTGACATGTGCGGGGCTGGTACTGTAAGGCCTGTTCAATCTCCCTTGCAATGTTGAATAACGTCTCAGATATTTGGTTCCCTGAAGTTGTGAGACTTTTGGTGTAAGTTATGATCACCATCCTAGATACTATTAAATTGTAGTTTAACACAGCAAGTGGGTGAGTAAGCGAGTAAGCAAGTAAGTTAATATTTGTCTTAAAAAAGTAGAATATTAGATAAAGATATATCATTTACAAAGGAATAAATATAACACTAAAAACTTCTTGCAGATTTGAATACATTCCCAATAGCAATATGAGATAGAAATGCTGTCACTTCCAAAGTTTAGGTAGGGTCTACTAGGGTAAAATGGGCAAGCTTGGGATAAAATTGGTAAGGCAAATATGTGCATAATTTTTTTTTTTTAATCTTAATATACAGATTTTCTCTAGCCTACATTGGTTGCACTACGGTCATTGAAGTATTGAATGTTGATTGAACAGCTCATGATCTCTCGTTTCTAAACAATTAAATTACCCATTTTACCCCCAACCTACCCATTTACCACAGTATACCTAATTCAGTCATCAAAAGCTGTTTTAAAGCTTAAAATGTCTTACTCATAATAAAATACCTTTGCAATCCACTACAACCATCTCCCTGAGCTCCAATGCACAGCCCCTCTTACAAGAAATTCCAATTACACCAGAATTTGGAAATAATGGCTTGAAATGACCATCCTTAGGAAAAAATAATTTAGTGACTTTCTGAAAAGAATCTTTGAAGGGACATGAGACTTCTGTATGTAAGGGTTTGTGATAAATAGTATACTATAAAAAGGGCTGTTAGCGTTTATAAGGGGAACATGTGGTGAAAGTGATAAATGCATCTTGAGCTACTACAAAANTAGAAGGGGCTTCAAGTTAACATTTGTTGCTATTGTTCAGATCTAGCAAGTAATTAGACAGATTATTTTGGTCCTAGTTTACGCTGCTACTAACGTAACCACTACGCTAACTTTATCAATCTTTATCATCTTTATCATTCCAGAAAAATAAGTTGGGTTATCGGGTACAATGTAGATTCCTCCAGAAACATTCAAAGTAACTTCGCAAACGTGAGAACTTTTTCAATACAGCGTGTAGGAGCATTCCTTTCTCACTGATACTAATAAAAGTACGTTGTTTGTCGTCGTTAAAGCTGCTTGTCTCGAAATAAGACGAAACTCTCTGTAATTAAGGTTTTACAATTTGTATGAGCTTTTAAAAGATATAAATATGTGGTATTAAAAATTTTGTAAATTCAATTTGCTGTATTCTGGTAGGTAATCAATTAAATCACTTTTTCGCTAGAAGTGATGTAAATTTGGTGGTTAGAGTTTGCCTCATGGTGAGGTTTGTGTACATTTGATTTTTGGCTCATATCTTTTCCTTGTTTCTATCTTGTCTCCTGAAACGATCGAGAATACCGGGTGAGTAAAAAAAACTTGCACCTTGACAAATCATCAAAATTTCGTTATGCTGTATTACTGATTATGAAAATTTCTTTGAGTGCATTTGTATCAAAGACCAATCAATTTTATGCATTTTAGAAAGTCTTGAAATGGCGTCGAATTTGTGGGAATTCTTCCTTTTTCAAGCTACCTGATTTTGAAGCATACTCTGAAATCACAACGAATGATTGTCAAATTGAATTTTAATTCCGCACTACCACTTAAATTTGTTTCATATATCCTTTTATGTCCTTGATGAAGCTCGTATGTCGTGTAGGACTGCAACTCTCAGATGAAATCGCAAATTATAGCATTCAGGCAAAATTACCATGTTTTGTAAAATACTGTTGCTCAAAGTAAGGCTTTTCATGCCCTAATTTCATTGATTGTCTCTCTCACTAGAAAGAACAAAATAATGACCGCCTTTTGAATTTATTTGGTCTTTGACACACATAATAGAAAAAATGATATTAAAATAGCAGATTCAAAAAATCATTTAAAGATAAAAAATGCAGAAAAAACATCAAGACAAGCAAGATAATCAAATTTTAGTGATTTTCCAGAAGGTGCACGTTTTTTACTCACCCTTCACATTCACAACTCTGCGCTGATCATATTTACGTCGCGGTCTGTCAAATCGAACACACCTAGGTAAAACAAAGCAAATATTTATAATACTGTATCACACTCCGTACCATAACTGTACCTGTCTGGGTCTGAAGTTTTAGAATACAGGAATGCAAGGAAAAGGACTTGTGCTACTAAAGAGGTGTCTAACTTTAATGAGCGTTCTTAAAAAAAGTGGTTTTATGAAGTTTTCACTTATCTGCTGGAACACATCAAAGTAGTTTATTTCCCCGGCAAACCCCCTACAGCAACTCACTTAAAAAGGAATTTTAGGCTTTTCACAATGAATACCATGGAAGCTTGAAGGGCATTCAGTAAGGTATGAGCAATTTCTCCTGGAAAACAAGCACGGATTCATGCTAGCCAACTGGGCCTAAAAATCTACAATTTTAGGCCCAGAGCGCTTACGTCGAGTACCTGCAATTTTTTTCATGCTCACGAGTGATCACCTTCAAGTAAACTGCAGTCCAGCCCTCGGTTTGTGTTCATTCTTGTCAAAAACGTGCCCAAAGAAAATTTTCCATTTGTTATCAATTGTTTGTTATTAATTCCGAGTGTCCGATCAATTCATCTTAAATTAGAATATGAAAATAAGGGTGTGTTTGTTCTGAAAATATTACCAAGTGAGTCGGGATGAGTCAAAATTACAGGCGTTTGCCTAAATGTACAGTCAAGAACAAATTCATTTTATAGAAGAAAGGCTACCTTAGATAACGAATCACGTCGTAAGTCTACCGTAGATGTGGAAATACGTGGAAATATTGGAAATTTATTTCACTAAAATCGCAAGGGTGGGCATGTGCTGTGTTTTTGGTGGTCCTATGCATGTCTTGGAAAAACGATTTCACCAACCCATTTTTCAGCGTACCAGTGTAAATTGGGCTCTTAAAAAGACTGGTTTTGGGGACATACATTTTTATAATACTCCGTTAAAACCCAATTTTGAGGACAAATATTGACCAACATCCAAGATCATGAACAGTCCAAGTTAGTTGCAAAATGATATTGTTGAAAAGAGTTCAAAATATAAAAATACGTGGAAATAGTGGAAATTTATTTCACTAAAATCGCAAGGGTGGGCATGTGCTGTGTTTTTGGTGGTCCTATGTATGTCTTGGAAAAACGATTTCACCAACCCATTTTTCAGCGTACCAGTGTAAATTGGGCTCTTAAAAAGACTGGTTTTGGGGACATACTTTTTTATAATACTCCGTTAAAACCCAATTTTGAGGACAAATATTGACCAACATCCAAGATCATGAACAGTCCAAGTTAGTTGCAAAATGATATTGTTGAAAAGAGTTCAAAATAAACCTGATTTTAGGGACAGACATTTATATAGTATGGGGAAAATAAACCGGTTATGTGGACATACATGGGACCACTGTCCTCACTCCAACATGCCCACCCTTCAAATCGGTCCTACCGTTCTGTAGTTAGTGGAGAGCTTGCTTCGAAACTGTTTTGGAAAAGCTTGAAAAAGGACTAGAAGTTACAACCAAATTCAGCTTTATGACGGCAATTGCATCAAACTCTTTTGAGAAGAGCTAAAAGAAGCTGTTTATGCTCGTTGTCACTGTTCATAAGTTGAAATCAGAGAAGATTTGATCAACATTTCCATTCCTTCATCGAGCATGTTACAGCCCCGTAACAAAATTGCTGATAACTCTAGAACGAAATGAGCTCTTTTAGCGAAATAGATGTTAACATCTAAGTTAGCCTTTTCGCTATAAAATGACATATAGTACGATGAAATTGATGAATTATTCGTAATTATACAGTTTGTCAAACGTCGATACTTTTTTACTCTCGCGGTAGACCTCGCAGAGACGGAAACCTATTTTCGATTCAAGCACAAACATCTTAAAAGCAGTTGGTTTCGGATTCACTTTAAGCAGTTCACTACAGAAAATGAGAATCTCTCCGAAGAGCAGAATGTTCGGAAGGCCTACCAAGTCTACCGTTTTCCGAATTTCTGAGTCAATCAAACACGAATTCCAAGTCTGCTATGTCTATCGTTTTCAGAATTAGTACCAATCAAACACACCGTAAAAGTTTTCTACAAGGTGAAGCATACTTTTTCGAGAGCCTTTGCCGAGCTGGTCATGGTAGTCTTTAGCATGCACAGTACATGAATCGAAGTCCGGACTACCTCGTCTTTTGACTTTGTGAATAAGCCCCCCTCTCTACTAAGCGCCCCCTTCGGAGTCTCTGAAATCAAATAACCCCCCACCCCGGGCGCTATATCGAATTTTTACGGCATTGTTAGTAATGCAAGCGGAGCATAGGTTCCAAATCTTTAAAAAAGTTGGTGTCCAAATATATGACCTATTTCTTTGAATAATTAGCTTGAAAGAAACTTTATCTACTTTGCTATAATTCTACTGTTACATTTTCTGAAATCTTCAATATTTTCAGAATTAGAAATAGCAAATACGCTATAATTTAGAAAAATATTTAAGATTTTTGAAAAATCCAACGGTAGAATTATAGCAAAGTAGCTAAAGATTCTTTCAAGCGATTCAATTCAAAGAAATAGGTCAGAGAATTTTACACCAACCTTTTTAAAGATTTGGAGGGGATTTGGAACCTATGCATCAATAATTCTAGATGGGTGCAATACAATAATACAAATTTTGTATGATGAATTTTAAATCACTGAAAAAGTGCAAACCTTCTCTTTTCCATTACGCTCTCTATAACGTTCGAGCTTCTCTATGCCAACCATGTCACTCATATGCTAGACGATCTAGTATACAGTTTGCTGTAATTTTTTTTATGTTTTTTTTTTTTATACTGTATTTGTTTGTTTTACAAATTTTGTACTTCACAATCAAGACCGTACACAGCATAGGGGCAGTAGGAGCAGTTGCCCCCCTAAAAATCCCAAGGAAACAATAGGATTTACTGTAATTTTGACCTGATTTGAGGAAATATTCCCTCCTTGCCCTCCTAAATATTTTGAGCTGTGTACGGCCATGTTCACAATAGATATCCTTCCGAGTGCCTCGACATCGTCCGCTGCTCCACCGATGCCTTTCCAACTTATTAAGATATCTCTCCCTCCCAAGTTACTATACTAAATTTATCGGCTGAGTTATAAATAGTGTTTCCCACGGTGGTTTACACCCTGATACCGCACTAGCTATACTGTATTTAGCTGCAAAAAGACTCCTCAGAGGGACGAGATAGACTTACGACTTACGACAAGAGCCCTTTGCTGCGCTATACAACTACTACAACAATCACCCACAACTGCTCAACAAGGACTCGTGCACAAACTGTTCAAAATCTGCTTTTGATAGAATCTTCCTCATTTTTTTATAGAAAATGGGTGTGTTTAGGGAGGGCATGGCATAAGTTATTCTTTTGTTTCCAGAAACTTCATGTTTTCCTGACTCTGCTTTCAACTTTAAATTTCAACTTTAGATTCATCGTTGATAGCATTGATATTCATGATACCCACTTCCTCCATTTTGTTTGAACATCAAAGCAACAATGCACAAGAATGCAAATGCCTGCAAATGTTTGTCTTCAACTCGGCTCTGAGACAGTTTAAAAAGTGCTGAAATAACCTCAAGCTTATCTACTGCTGTACAGCTTTCGTCAAAACAAGTCATCGAAAACTATCGCCGCCCCAAGAAGTTAGGGCCGTTGGTCCGTGTTTTTGAACCGCAAGATTAAACAGACTTGCAAGTTAAACCAGCTTAAACTAAACGAGGTTATCGAATGGGGCCTTCTAACATTCACACTGGCAAGTTAAACCAGCTTAAAATAAGCCAGGTTATTGAATGCTGCGTTCTAATTGGTCAATCCAACGAATCGAATGCATTTGATTGGTTGAAATTTAACCTGGGTTAGATAAAGCTGGTTTAACTGAGTCAGTGTGAATGCGATATAAATGCCCTGGTGAGAGGTCAGATGCTCGCCGGGGTCTTGGTTATCAACAAAATAGATAAATTTGAAATTTCGCCGGAGAGGTCGAGTTTTCCACTGAGGACAGCATAGTCTTTGGTGGAGACCATATCTGCGTGGAAATAATTTCTCTCTAGCGTTTATACAATTTGCAGCCGAGATCTCACTTATGAGGAGTTTTGTACCGGGGAGATTTACATCTTTTCCGGGGGCAGATTCTGCGTCATTTTTTCACCGGAGAAATCACAGGGTAGAATGTGCCAGAGGACTTAGATGGGGAGGGGGGGTGAGTTAGTTTAAACGAATTGGAAAATTCAATTCAATAAAGTTTTGAGAGCGAAAGCAACGAATCAGGTCATAAGTATAGGGATGAGGTCACAGTTCCTCCAAGGGACCATTTCAACATTGAGTTACTTCCCGAAAAGAACTTTTCACCTCATCACAGACTGCACAGCTCCCAATAATAAGTTTGAAGAGTTCATCCGGGTTAAAACATGAAGTGCTCTGCTACTATGCTACACGGAACCAGAGACGTAGGAACCGGGGGGGCACTGGGGGCACGTGTCCCCCCAAGATTTTGAAATAAACAAAGAAGTGCCCTTTTTGCTTCAGGAAATGCCCCTTTAGCTTACTGAAGAAAGTGCCCTTGAAGTGTCGTGCCCCTCCAAGTTCAAGATGCTTCCTACGGCCCTGCACGGAACGTAAAAATCTCCGGGCGTAACGGAAACATTGATTAAATCTTTCGTCTAGCACAGATCACAGCAAAATCCTGTTATTAATTTCAGACTCAATATGAATAATATATTAAGCCTGTTCATTTGGATGATTTAACAGAAGCCTGCATAAATAGAATTGTATGAAGGCAGTGTACACTATTTTATATATATATAAGAAACCGCTTGTAAGAAAGTGCAGTAGCCTCTTCCAGAAAAATAAGAAACTCTACAAGAAACGATTCGAAGTTAAGAAACTTTTTCGATACAGTAAAACGCCGCGTATAAGAACCTAGTGGATTTAGAACCTGCAGGCTGAAATTGTCCAATTAGACTACCATTTTATAAGAACCAATCCATTGTATTCATTGTTTAAGAACCCAGGCTGACTTGCAAAATTGCATGTTCTTATACGCGGGTTTTTACTGTATTTGTTATGAGTTGCAAGAGTTTTTAAACAGAAAGTGCATCATGAACTAAATAGTACTAAAATGTATAATGTTTTTTTTATTTCTTGTAAATCTTGGTTCAAAAAGTGGTCCTTGAGGAATTTTGATAAAATGGGAAATTCAATTTTATGAATAATTAAGAAACTCTAAAAGAAACTTTTACTACAAGAATTGGGTCTTACGTTAAGAAACTCTACTACAAAAATCAGAGCCAAGTTTCTTATAAAAAAATGAGTGTACACTCATTATTCTAAGAGAAACTTGGCACCTAGCTTTGTAATAGGGTTTCTTGGTTTTGGGTTCAGTTCTTACAGTAAAAGTTTCTTGTAGAGTTTCTTCATTTTCATAAACAAATTTCGATACTTTATCGCAAGAAACCGTCGAAATACATTTCTGCAATGCGTCAGATTAACACAGTTTTCCCCGAAAAAGGGCACTTTGGCCTTTTTGACAAAAAGGGCAGGGGTCTGGACCCCCAGGACCCCCCCCCGTAGTTGCGCGCCTGCGGTAGACCTATTTTCGATTTTCGATTCAAGCACAAACATCTTAAAAGCAGTTGGTTTCGGATTCACTTTAAGCAGTTCACTACAGAACATGAGAATCTCTCCGAAGAGCAGAATGTTCGGAAGGCCTACCAAGTCTGCCGTTTTCCGAATTTCTGAGTCAATCAAACACGAATTCCAAGTCTGCTATGTCTATCGTTTTCAGAATAAGTACCAATCAAACACACCGTAAAATTTTTCTACAAGGTGAAGCATACTTTTTCGAAAGCCTTTGCCGAGCTGGTCATGGTAGTCTTGAGCATGCACATGAATCGAAGTCCGGACTGCTGTGAACTCAAAAAGGTTTCGCTCGAATTCTGATTGATATACTCAAAGAAGTTTCAAAAGAATTTTTGTGTGGATAGGGCTGGCCATTTTATGGCAGTTTCGAAAAATGAACGTTTCCCGCGCGTAAAATAATGCACAAGGCATCGTATTGCAATGCAGGCAGTGTGCTGGGTCAAATGGAGGAATACCGTAAAAGCTTTATTTAGCCCCCTCTCTAATAAGCCCCTCCCCTCTGTGCCTAAATTTCAAATAATACCCTCCCCTCTATTAAGCTCCCCCCACTTATATCAAATGCGAGGCATTGCCAAAGATTGTCTATTTATTTAGTTAAAACAAGTTTCGAATGCTAATTTTGATCTGGTTTGGGATTAAAACTGCATTGAATTCGTGTATTTGACTCTTAAAATTATATATTGATTCCGCAAAATGTGAGGTAAAGACTATCAATTATGGCCTCGTCTTTTGACTTTGTGAATAAGCTCCCCTCTCTACTAAGCCCCCTCTTCGGAGTCTCTGAAATCAAATAACCCCCCACCCCGGGCGCTATATCGAATTTTTACGGCATTGTTAGTAATGCAAGCGGAGCATAGGTTCCAAATCTTTAAAAAAGTTGGTGTCCAAATATATGACCTATTTCTTTGAATAATTAGCTTGAAAGAAACTTTATCTACTTTGCTATAATTCTACTGTTATATTTTCTGAAATCTTCAATAGTTTCAGAATTAGAGGGGTTTCCTCTTTTTTTAGAAATTCAAGAACAGTTTTGAACAATAATCAAGCACGAATCTTTCACTCTTCTGGTTTACGATTTAGACATTTGATGACGTCACATCCTCAAAGGAGTTGAAATAGCAAATACGCTATAATTTAGAAAAATATTGAAGATTTCTGAAAAATCCAACGGTAGAATTATAGCAAAGTAGCTAAAGATTCTTTCAAGCGATTCAATTCAAAGAAATAGGTCAGAGAATTTTACACCAACCTTTTTAAAGATTTGGAGGGGATTTGGAACCTATGCATCAATAATTCTAGATGGGTGCAATACAAAAATACAAATGTTGTATGATGAATTTTAAATCACTGAAAAAGTGCAAACCTTCTCTTTTCCATTACGCTCTCTATAACGTTCGAGCTTCTCTATGCCAACCATGTCACTCATATGCTAGACGATCTAGTATACAGTTTGCTGTAATTTTTTTTTATGTTTTTTTTTTATACTGTATTTGTTTGTTTTACAAATTTTGTACTTCACAATCAAGACCGTACACAGCATAGGGGCAGTAGGAGCAGTTGCCCCCCTAAAAATCCCAAGGAAACAATAGGATTTACTGTAATTCTGACCTGATTTGAGGAAATATTCCCTCCTTGCCCCCCTAAATATTTTGAGCTGTGTACGGCCATGTTCACAATAGATATCCTTCCGAGTGCCTCGACATCGTCCGCTGCTCCACCGATGCCTTTCCAACTTATTAAGATATCTCTCCCTCCCAAGTTACTACTAAATATATCGGTTGAGTTATAAATAATGTTTCCCACGGTGGTTTACACCCTGATACCGCACTAGCTATACTGTATTTAGCTGCAAAAAGACTCCTCAGAGGGACGAGATAGACTTACGACTTACGACAAGAGCCCTTTGCTGCGCTATACAACTACAAAAACAATCACCCACAACTGCTCCATAAGGACTCGTGCACAAACTGTTCAAAATCTGCTTTTGATAGAATCTTCCTCATTTTTTTATAGAAAATGGGTGTGTTTAGGGAGGGCATGGCATAAGTTATTCTTTTGTTTCTAAAAACTTCATTGATATTGATGATACCCACTTCCTCCATTTTGTTTGAACATCAAAGCAACAATGCACACGAATGCAAATGCCTGCAAATGTTTGTCTTCAACTCGGCTCTGAGACAGTTTAAAAAGTGCTGAAAATAACCTCAAGCTTATCTACTGCTGTACAGCTTTCGTCAAAACAAGTCATCGAAAACTATCGCCGCCCCAAGAAGTTAGGGCCGTTGGTCCGTGTTTTTGAACCGCAAGATTAAACAGACTTGCAAGTTAAACCAGCTTAAACTAAACGAGGTTATCGAATGGGGCCTTCTAATACCCCATTCACACTGACAAATTAAGCCAGCTTAAACTAAACCAGGTTAGCGAATATTGCGTTCTAATTGGTGAATCCAGCAAATGGAATGCCTTTGATTGGTTGAAATTTAACCTGGTTTAGATAAAGCTGGTTTAAATTGCCAGTGTGAATGGGGTATAACATTCACACTGGCAAGTTAAACCAGCTTAAAATAAGCCAGGTTATCGAATGCTGCGTTCTAATTGGTCAATCCAACGAATCGAATGCATTTGATTGGTTGAAATTTAACCTGGGTTAGATAAAGCTGGTTAACTGAGTCAGTGTGAATGCGATATAAATGCCCTGGTGAGAGGTCAGATGCTCGCCGGGGTCTTGGTTATCAACAAAATAGATAAATTTGAAATTTCGCCGGAGAGGTCGAATTTTCCACTGAGGACAGCATAATCTTTGGTGGAGACCATATCTGCGTGGAAATAATTTCTCCCTAGCGTTTATGCAATTTGCAGCCGAGATCTCACTTATGAGGAGTTTTGTACCGGGGAGATTTACATCTTTTCCGGGGGCAGATTCTGCGTCATTTTTTCACCGGAGAAATCACAGGGTAGAATGTGCCGGAGGACTTAGATGGGGAGGGGGGTGAGTTAGTTTGAACGAATTGGAAAATTCAATTCAATAAAGTTTTGAGAGCGAAAGCAACGAATCAGGTCATAAGTCTAGAGATGAGGTCACAGTTCCTCCAAGGGACCATTTCAACATCGAGTTACTTCCAGAAAAGAACTTTTCACCTCATCACAGACAGCACAGCTCCCAATAATAAGTCTGAAGAGTTCAATCGGGTTAAAACATGAAGTGCTCTGCTACTATGCTACACGGAACGTAAAAATCTCCGGGCGTAACGGAAACATTGATTAAATCTTTCGTCTAGCACAGTTCACAGCAAAATCCTGTTATTAATTTCAGACTCAATATGAATAATATATTAAGCCTGTTCATTTGGATGATTTAACAGAAGCCTGCATAAATAGAATTGTATGAAGGCAGTATACACTATTTTATATATATATAAGAAACCGCTTGTAAGAAAGTGCAGTAGCCTCTTCCAGAAAAATAAGAAACTCTACAAGAAACGATTCGAAGTTAAGAAACTTTTTCGATACAGTAAAACCCCGCGTATAAGAACCTAGTGGATTTAGAACCTGCAGGCTGAAATTGTCCAATTAGACTACCATTTTATAAGAACCAATCCATTGTATTCATTGTTTAAGAACCCAGGCTGACTTGCAAAATTGCATGTTCTTATACGCGGGTTTTTACTGTATTTGTTATGAGTTGCAAGAGTTTTTAAACAGAAAGTGCATCATGAACTAAATAATACTAAAAAGTATAATGTTTTTTTTATTCCTTGTAAATCTTGGTTCAAAAAGTGGTCCTTGATGAATTTTGATAAAATGGGAAATTCAATTTTATGAATAATTAAGAAACTCTAAAAGAAACTTTTACTACAAGAATTGGGTCTTACGTTAAGAAACTCTACTACAAAAATCAGAGCCAAGTTTCTTATAAAAAAATGAGTGTACACTCATTATTCTAAGAGAAACTTGGCACCTAGCTTTGTATAGGGTTTCTTAGTTTTGGGTTCAGTTCTTACAGTAAAAGTTTCTTGTAGAGTTTCTTCATTTTCATAAAATTGAATTTCATTATTTATCATAAAATTTGTTGAGGCCCCAGGGATTATACAAGAAAGAACGAAGTCATAAACAAAATTATACTTTTTAGTATTATTAGGGTTGGCAATTCACTTTTGTTTAAAACACTTTTCAACTCATAACCAAAAAATTGAAAAGTTTCTTAACTTCAAATTCACCTCATCACTTCTAGTAGGGTTTTTTAGTTTTCAGGAAGAAGCTACTAATTATTAATGAGTGTTAACTCGAAATGAGTGTTAGCTCGACTGTTTATTTACGAACTGAGTGCTATAAATTTTGCGCAAGGAGCGTATCGATAGAATGTAAAATGCACACGTCACTTTTTAATTAAATTGAGTGATCAGGGGCGCATCTAGGGGGGTGTGTGGGGGTTGCAACCCCTGCCCTTTTCGGCAGAGAACAAAAGAAAACAAGCAAACAAGGCAAGCAGGTAAGCAAACAAGGCAAACAAGCATGTTGAAATAAGTTCATAGTGCTGATGGGGCAACCTCGTCCCCAGGGCCTTTTGTCATGTTGGGACGGAGAGCTGATGGGGGTACTGATGAGTGTGCAGATGCCCCCATTTCTACCATACAACCCCTGCCCTTAAAATGTCCTAGTTGCGCGCCTGGTGATTCTGGTATGACCATAGTATGATCCACATCTTATTTGAAGCACAAGAATGAGAAAGTAATCTATAGTAGAAGTGACGATCGCCTAACCCCGCCTAACCCATTCAATCCGTAAAACTTGGTTCACACTACTAGAGTAGAAAAGCATTAGACATGGGGTAACGCATTACTGGAACTCATTTTAAACACATTGTATGTACTTTACAGTAAACCCGCAAAAAGAAACCACTTTTTCCAAAACAGCCTGTTTAGAATCCTATTAAAACTTATAGGAGTTTCTTATATGAAGGGTACCATTTCTAAAACAAACAGCCTGAGGTTTCTTCAAAACGGTTTCTATTTTGCCAGTTCTTACTGAATGGAATCAAAACTTTTTGATTCCATCCTAATGCGTTATAGGACATCTTCAAAGGCGCCAGCGAAATCTCTAATTGAAGCAAAAATAGTTTCAACGCTTTCTTCCGTTGCATATCTAATGCATTTCCAACGCATTTTTACTCTAGAACTCTAGTGTGAACCAAGCCCGAAGTGAGTTTGATACGAGCAACGAAAGAGTAGCTTACAAATCAGCTGGACTAGAATCTTGGTACAATCTCACCTTTAACTTGTATTTTCTCCGGAGCTGCGCGTGTCTTTCAGTTTAGTTCATAAGGAATGTGTTCACGTAAAAACATATCGGACGACTGCACCGAAAACAAAGCCACATCAAATTTCTGACTATCTTGCTATATTGTCCTTTAGGCCTTTTTGCCTCAAAACGTTCTTCCTTTTCGACATCCGCTGGATTTTCAAGCGCTGCCTCATTTCTTCCTGTTTCATTAAACGGCGAGAGCTTACGAATTTATTCGGTGAATAATTATGAACAAATGACAAATGCAGCCTTGCGTTCTCGAAAAATATCAATGTGGATTTTCCATTTCTCTTGGTACTGAAATCGACATGGTAATGAATTATTGGACATTGACAACAAAGGATGGAAGATTTTGTCCATGAACTTTACATCCCTTGACATTTATATCGTGAATGGTTTATTGTTTATTAAACATTTCAGTTTTTCATCATCAGACAGAAAGCTTTCCAGCTATCCTATCAAACATCGCCTTGCCATGCTAGACTCATTATATAAGTCACAGTATCGCTCATTCAATTGGCTGGTTATCGCCCAAACTGAGACTTATTGCCAAACGCATAAAAAACGGGACTAATTCCAGGATTTCCGCGGCTTTTCCCGCATACCCAATCAAATCAAAGATGCGAACCACATGACAGACTCCTCACAGAATCCTGGATACTTGTTGGATAGAGATGCTCCTTCTCAGGGCATATGATGCATGTTTGCATTTTCTAACGTCCTGAACCTTTTGTTTCACCAAAACGTGCTGGGGGTCGTGTAAGAATTTTTGCTTTTCTTTGCTTTAAATTTAGTCTCTAATTCGTTACTGTTTGGAAGTGAGTCCTTATATGAGAGAAAATAAAAAGAATCAGATTACAAATTTTGAGCGAATACAAGGAATCACGTCGTAAGTCAATTGCCATGCCTCACAACAGAAATTTGTGACTTAAAATTTGTGAAATTTGTGACTTAAAAAAAAAGTTCGTGAAAAATTTGTGAAATTTGTGACTTAAAAAAAAAGTTCCATACCAGATTTACAGAATCTATAGAATGACAAAATGGAAATGATCGTTTGAGAGCAAATAGCCTTTGGTAAAATTTGATACATTGTCGGAAATGTGGTATAAAGATGGGTACCTATACACTTTCACAAAATTTGCTATAAATATGGGTCGATTCGGTATCTCATTTGCTGGGCAGCCTATTCCTATCCGCCACTACATACGTCAAGTACTCCCCCTCCCCCTCCTGGGGTCTTTCACACAAAACGCTGCCCACGTACTCGCGTTACCAAAAACCCAAGTCGGAGAATTTTTAGCAATGCACGAATAAATTTTGGATTGCGTACCAGTGTTATTCGTTGTCTGTAGTGTAAATGGGGGGGGGGGGGTCTGCCGGAGGGGGGTCTGTCAAAGTTCTATCAACAAGTATTTTGCATCTTTTTTTTGATAAAAAATTCATTCAGCAGATTACTGTCTACACTTTAATAAAATCTATATCTGCATACGTTCAATTAAACTAACAAGAACTAACAAAACATGGTATGATGTCAAAAATTGATTCTTAATAAATACATTTATTATGATTATTACATTACCCTATAAAATGGGCTTACACAGAAAACGAGGGGAGAATTCCAAAATATACTCTTTAAATATTTCACTATAATTCCCAAACTAAACCAAATTAAACTAAACCAAACGCTTCATTAGACTTCTACATCAAATCCTCATTGAAAACAATCCGACAAGAGGAACACGTATTTTCTCTGATACAGAAACTATAAGAAACTCAACACTCGTATCACCAAAAAAGTAAGAAACTCGAGTACTGGAAAAATATTACTTAAGAAACTTTTTTATTTCGTCTGAAGGTTTCTAGTTCGCTTGAAGCATTCTTTCGCTTGTTTGGTGCACTTTATTACTTGGTCCTAGCTTGAGTAATGTACAAACAGAGGCATGCATGGTTTCATAAAACCTGTTATGAAACCTCCATGAAGGCATAGGAGATCCCACACCGATAAATACAAGTGAATTTGATGAACCCTTTAAGAAACTGCTAAGAAACTTTGAGTATTCAAAATCTGATAAATTTATGAAAACTTCAGTACTGGGACAACTTCTCAGTTTCTTATAAAAAATACGATATAGCAAGCATGGGAAAGATTTTTCGTGAGGAAAATGGTCTTATGTTTCTTCTTGCAAATAGTTCCCAACATTTCTGATATGACTTCTGTCATCAAACAATCCAATGCAAAGGGAAAATACAAGACTGTGGAAATGTTACAACAGGTGCTCCTTATAGGGATGTGCTACGCTCAAATTTTTCTTGAACTACTAAGCCTGAATAACGGTATACGACATACCAACATTTGACCCAGGCAAAAGTGGTTTTCCCTAATATTTTCTAGCATAGGTTCTACCATTCATTCATGTTGTATTTTAAATAATTATAGGGATGTGTGAATTTACAATTTTTCGTGCAATCGAAAGAAGGATAAGGATCGACATATAATAACAAAAAATGTCGGACTTGTTTAATTTTTGGACAAATTGCTTGTCCGAAATTTTAATGACCAAAATTTTCGTATCCAAAAATTATCCAGACCGAAATTTTTAAAGCAATAGGAAAGTGGAACTTTCTAATTTGGTGCTGAATAAATAAACGTAATATAGTCTTACTCCGCTTTTTATCCACTTCTTTTTTATGTGAAATTTGCTTCTTAAGCACTTATTGGCGCTTAAACTATCATGAATTTTTCCATCAGTCGCCGATACGGTGATTCTACGCTGCTGAATGTCAGTCAGATTTTCACTGTGATGAAATAAAATAAATTTAGACTGATATGATTTGGAACGCGTTAATGGAGTTTCCAATCTGTTGATATCTTGCAAAAGGCAGAAAATATCCGCGCGCTGATCAAGTACAAATTTCCTCCGAAATTACGTACACTGTAATCCAAAATTTTAGCAACCTAGTCCAAATTCTTTATCCGAAAATAATTCTTCAAAATTTCTCAGTCAGAAGTATTTCGTAGTTAATGTAACAGTAACTTTTTCGGAATTCTACTAGGCGTGGATGTCGATTCGCAAAAATTGACAAACCAACAACGGAATGTTTGTGGAAAATTTTCTTTGCCAACGATGAACATTGTTTAATTTTTCGAAGGCACAAGCCTGTCTGCAATCTTTTGACTGACAAACTCCATTCATCTATGTTGGGTCGTAGCCATGATGATAATTTGTTGATGGGTTTGTACCGTCATACCTCTCATGCAATTTGAATTTGTACAAGGGTGAAACTCATGGAATTCGAACTGAATGAAGTTGTTTGCTTTGCTGTAAAAGAAAAGAAGCACTGGTTAAAAATCTCAACTGAAATTCTGTTTTTCGAAAAGGTGCAATTTATTTTCTATCGCATTTTCTAAACTCACTTCAAGCGCATTTTTAGTGAGTATTCTCTTCAAAATAGAATCAAAACTTTTGATTCCATCCAAATGATGTCCAAGCCCTATCTAAAGGCTAATTTCCAGTCAGTGGAATTTTCCGAGAGGGCGGAATTTTACACAATAAAAGGTTACTCAGGCGTACGTTTTTATTCAAATTCAAAGCGACATTTTCTCTCGTAAACTATAGAATTCCCGTCCGCTCAGAAAATTCCACTGACTGGAAATTGGCCTTAAGGCACCGACAAAACTTCAAAATTGAGGCAAACAAAATTTCGACGCATTTTCCGTCATTTCTAACGTGATTTTACTCTAATGTTAACCAAGCTAACCTCAGTTGAGCAATGATACTGTTTGAGAGTCCCAGGTCAGGGCGCAGGAGGCCCAATCGCGCATAATATGGAGGATTAATGTTTAGATCTGATCTCTACTCATGGACTCTTCCTGCCGCTTGCCGCTATGAAACCATAGGCTATTCAGTTCAATAAAACTGCTCCGTTGCTGTTGTTGTACTGCAATAACGCAACATTATTGCTTGTGTACTGTATTATGTACAGTAGTACAGTACAGTAACAGTACAGTAACAGTACAGTAACAGTACAGTAACAGTACAGTAACAGTACAGTAACAGTACAGTATAAGTACAGTAACAGTACAGTATACAGTAATAATAAAACTAAATTTTATCTGATTTATTAATTTATTTGTTATTACTGTTACTGTGCTGTACTGTTAGTGTACTGTGCTACTGTACACAATACGGTACACAAGCAATAATGTTGCGTTATTGCAGTACAACAACAGCAACAGAGTAGTTGTATTAGAGATCAGATCTAAACATTAATCCTCCATATTATATGCGATTGGGCCTGCTGTGGTCAGGGCTGGAATGGAGTTTTTCTTTACAATATAAACCAACAGTACCTCAAAATCACTGTCTTCTTCATATAGGCCATCAATATACAGAATCTGATACTGTTTTGACCTTACTGGTTTAAACGATCTTCTTAGTAGCCGTAGTTGAGCACTGATATTATCAGAGAGCTCCGTTCCTAATATTATGCCACTGCTCGAATGGGGTTCTTCTCCCACTTAAAACCTAACTCAAAATCACGGTCTTCTTCATATAGCCCATCAATATACAGAATCTGATACTGTTTTGATCTCATTTGTTTCAAAGATCTTCTTAGTAGCCTCAGTTGAGCACTGACATTATCAGAGAGCTCCGGTCCTACCATGACACCATTGCTAAAATGGGGTTCTTCTACACCTAAAACATACCTCGAAATCACTGTCTTCTTCATATAGCCCATCAATATACATAATCTGATACTGTTTCGACCTCACTTGTTTTTAAACGATCTTCTTAGTAGCCTCAGTTGAGCACTGATATTGATAGAGAGCCCCGGTCCTACCATGACACCATTGCTAAAATCACTGTCTTCTTCATATAGGCCATCAATATACAGAATTTGATACTGTTTCGAACTTACTTGGTTGAACGATCTTCTTAGTAGCCGTTGTTGAGCACTGATATTATTAGAGAGATCCGTTCATATTATTATGCCACTGCTCGAATGGGGTTCCTCTCCCACTTAAAACCTACCTCAAAATCACTGTCTTCTTCATATAGCCCATCAATATACAGAATCTGATACTGTTTCGACCTCATCTGCTTCAAAGATCTTCTTAGTAGCCTCAGTTGCGCGCTGATATTGTTTGAGACGTTCTGAATCAAAGCTTTCATCTGTCTCGGTGCATGTGATGGATCAAATAATAGGAGATAAATCGGGCATTCTCCTCTTGGGTGCTCTTCTACTCCTATACATAAGCGACTGTGACCTGCAAAATGAATAAACATGCTGTAGAAAACCCGAGGCATGGTGTAAAATGTAAAACCGTAGCATAATTGAAGAATTTGATAATATTTTCCATCGATATTGATCACAGCGAATTATCAAGGAGATCTTAGAACGAAGAGCTGGGAATAAGAAATATCCATAGTACTGCTTTGCAACTAGACCATCAAAGAGCTAGCTAAAGTTTTAAGGTTAAAACTACGGCAATTCTTGAATTGACAAAAAACTCTCAAGTCTGTCTCAAATGAGATGTCAGGTGAGATTTGCGATAATGCAAACTTAGTCATGTAAAACACTTTAATTGTTGTTATTCGCGGGCATTTTCACCTGATATCTAATTTGAGGCCGTTGTCCTTGTTATAATACTGATGAAGCCATGAAAGCATATACCGGGTAGACTTATTGCCTGGAGTCCCTTGCTTCCCTGTGCTCTTATACTTTTACCGCAGGGATACAAGGGACTTAGGTAACCAGTCTACATAGCGGGTTGAATGAGATCCAATCAAATGACTAGGATTTTTACTACGCGCTTTGCAATTAAGTAAAGCCTCATCTTCACAAGGTGAAGATTCCACTCGTAATGACATTTCCCAGCCATCTGATAGGGGAGCAGAAGAGCAGGCTGGCTCAAAAGTAGGATCCTATTCAACTTTCAAGCCAAATTGCTCTTGCGAACAACATAATTTTTAACGAGAAGACTTTCTCACCTAGTCTAGAGGCCGTTTGCAAAATGGTTGATCATCCGACACGGTTGTGCGATGCTTTGCAGTATTATAAGAGGGGGTTAAAAGTGCATCATACCTTGATGTTGCAAGAAAAGTGGTGGCAAAGGGTCCTGGCTTTTGCTGTTCTTGTTATAATACTGATTAATCCATGGAAACATTCGAGGATGTGTGAAATGTCATAAAACTGGCCTAAGCTTTGTGCGGTTCTTTGCAGTATTGGAAGAGGGGGTTAAAGCACATCATGCCAATTTTACCTTGATGTTGTAAGAAAAGTGGTAGCAAAGGGTCCTGGCTTTTGCTGTTCTTGTTATAATACTGATTAATCCATAGAAACATTCGAGGATGTGTGAAATTTCATGAAACTGGCCTAAACTTTGTGCGATGATGGTTTGCAGTATTAGAAGAGGGGGTTAAAGTGCATCATGCCAATTTTACCTTGATGTTGCAAGAAAAGTGGTGGCAAAGGGTCCTGGCTTTTCTTGTTATAATACTGATTAATCCATGCAAACATTCGAGGATGTGTTCCATCGTTTCCTGTTGCTTCATGAAAATCAACAAGCTTCGCCCTGCAGGAGAGAAAGATAAATCACACAACTGGGCATTTGCAGTAACTTCCATAAGCATATTCACCGAAAAGCTGCTATATTCTCTTTGAATACGCAAGCGACGTAAACATCTGACCAGTGCTGAGATAATTCGCCCTGTTCCCTATGCAATATTAATGATAAGCGGTAAGTACTGTACACAAAGTTGCTCACTATTCTGTGCTCCTCGGAGTGCGTTCTGACGCTACGAGCTGTTGACATGAAATCAAATGCTGGCTTTTAAATGAAATAGTTTGTACTATTCCGCGTTAAGGAAGAACTAATCTAATATTTAGCATTTTGGTATATTGGAAAAATGATTAAACTTTTGCGTTTTTTATTGGTTTTTTAACCATTTTCGTGTTTGTATTATTCCGCTTTAAGGAAGAAATAATAACACTCTTTTTGCATTTTGCAATATTGCTTTTCATTGCGCACTGTGCACTGTTTAACGGCTATTTCCATCTTTGTACTTTTCCACTTTGAGGAGAAAATAATTTAGGGTTGAGACAAGGTTCGAAATTTCCGACGGTGAGCGTCGTCCGATGGACCCTAATAAGGGAAGGGATCAGGGACACAGACGCTAAGGGGTCCGGGACATGGACATGGATGCGAAGGGAGGGGTCCGGGACATGAACGTTATTTTCAACAGAAAAGCTGGAAAATAATTCTTATGCGGTTTTTTCACTTTTAAGCCTATCCTTCGTATTCATCTTTTTTATGCCTCTTTTAAAGAAGGATAAACACGAAGGACGAGTTCAAAAAGCGAAAAGACCTTATTGAGATTTACTTTTAACCTTTTTTGTTTTAAAACTTACGCAAGTGCCAATAATAGTCATAGACCCTTAGGCCCTAAGATGTTTCATAGGACGCTGACATATCTTCCTTGTTACGAAAATGGTAGTTACAAAGTTTGATCAACCATCGAGCATAAACCAGCTTGATGGCTTACTTTGCAGCTAATTATAGAGAACATGGACCAGCATAGGTTCCAAATCTCTAAAAAGGTCGGTGTGAAATTCCTTGACCTATTTCTTTGAATTGACTGGCTTGAAAGAAAATTTAGCTACTTTCCTATAATTCTATTGTCGGACTTTTCTGAAATCTTCAATATTTTAAGAATTAGAAGGTTTTTCCTCTTCTTCAAGAATTCAAGAAAAAGTTTTGAAAAAAATTAAAACCATCGCAACTTCTAAACTTTTTGAAGAAACACAGAATAATTTTCAAGAAAACCATAGTTTATGGATGTCTACAATATGGTATCCAGCATAAGTCTTTCAATCTTCTGGCTTACGAATTGGACATTTGATGACGTCAAGTCCTCAAATTAATTGAAATATAAAATACGCTGTAATCTAAAAGAAATATTGAAGATTTCTGAAAGGTCCAACGGTAGAATTATAGGAAAATAGCTAAAGTTTCTTTCAAGCCATTCAATTAAAAGAAACAGGTCATAGAATTTTACACCAGCCTTTTTAAAGATTTGGAATCTATGCTAGATGGAACTATATCAAACAGTTTCGATAGGACTATCTTTGGCAAAAGCTGAAATTTCGGTCGGAAAAAGTTTCTGACAAGCACTTGTGCGAAAATTTTGGTTTGTTAAATGATAACGATGATAAAAATAGTAATTAAATAGTAATTAAAATAAATTGATGCCAGTATAATAATGATGATAATTATGAAAAGTTGAAAACAGATTAGTTGAGAGTGAATAGCAGATGTTATGATTTGTCCACGGTCGTTAAGAAACGCGGTAGTTGTTCCTACAACAGTTTTTTTTCTCCCTGTGTCCCTATGCCCGTGAAGGTTGTTGTTGTTGATACAAGGAAAACCAGGCACAACAACAACAACCTTCACGGGCATAGGGACACAGGGAGGAAAAAACTGTTGTAGGAACAACTACCGCGTTTCTTAACGCCCATGATTTGTCCATTAAATTGTTTTCAAAGTTTATTGACTTCATAATGAATAGTTCTATGCTTGGATGGCTTTACAATTTCTATCTCTTGTCTTGCTAAAACTTTTCATAGTTTATCTCAATTTCTTTAGGTTGTTTCAACCCAAAAATATATGTATGTATGTATGTATCATTTGCCACAGCTAAACATATTTACAAGTTTTATAATATAAAATAGATACAATACAATATATAAGGTTAAAAGAAAAACACCCCTAATTACAGTGGCAGGGATAGCATTAAAAGGTCAAGCTGACCTTATTTCCATAATGGTCCCCTTAGAAGTGTCGGTATAACGGACAAACGTGGGAGGCTTACCTTATTCTGAGACTGCGTTTCCATTAACCCAGAGTAAAAGAAAAACGGATACAAACTTTCCCGTTTTGACGTTGTGTTTCCATTATTCCCGCTTAGAAATGCGATTCTTTAAAAAATGGCGCTCAGGGTGGGAAAGTTTAAAATGGATAAGTTTAAAAACGGTGCTGGAGTAATGGAAACACCAACAACGCTTTGCCCCGGGAAACTTTGAAAACGCTGCAGCAGCAACAGCATTATTTCCCATTGTTCAAGAGGGATTTGTTTCAAGCAAACCCTAGGTTATTAGAAACACGCCACAATTTTTCAAAACAGAAAAGTTTTTACTCGGGGATGTTTATACCCGGGTTAATGGAAACGCAGTCTGAGTTATACTACCGGCTGAGTCAAAAAAGAGTTCCGTGTGTTCGATTGGCGATAGATCAAAAATATGTGGTTGGATTGTGTTGATTAAATTTGTGTGTGTAGCTGAAAGAATAAACTTGCCCCAAGTCTATTTCATGAAGTCCGTCTGACCATAGTTAATAGAGGGAGGACTGGTTATGAAAGCCGGCGAACATCAAAGAGTGATCTCTTTGTCATCGCTTTCGAATTGTCACGTGATCACGACCGTGCACACATGGCCAAACAAATATCGCTAGGCACGGTCGCTCAAGTGAAAGTTTGTGTTGAATTTGAGTTTTTGCTAAATATTAACCTAGTTGAGAGTTGTACAAATTGATAATATGATAAATAATAATGCCAGGTGATAACTGTGCCGTGTTTGGGTGTGGGACGTGCAGACGAACGAAGGGAATTGGCATCTGGAAACTTCCTGCTCCAAAGGATGATAAACACAGAGAGTGGAGGGCAGCATGGCTGAACGCAATAACGAGAACAAGGGACATCGACACAGAATTTAGAGAGAGAATCAAGAAAGACAGAGTATACACCTGTGAACAACATTTCTTGCTAGAAGACATCGAAATATGTAAGTACATCATCATTGCTGCTTTTTGATTGATTGAAACGACCTAGGCGTACAAATTTAGGCCAGCTAGAGGGCTCTGGGTAGAGTAGAGGGTAGGCCACTGCGCTGGGCCTACCTTCTACACCACAGCTCAGAAAGTTGCCCAGCAGCTTATATTTAAGCTTTCCTGAGCTTGTACACATGTTTACAAGACAAGAGGATTTCTCTGCTACAGATTATAAAATATTTTTTTTAATACAAAGGTGCAAGCAAATTGGTCCAGCTGAATTGAAACCACTATTACTATATTCTAATCCAGGTGTTTTCTCTGGAGTTGGTGTCACTCTATAAATAGGAATTTCTGTTGCATATGTTATAGTTATATCTTCTCTTTTCAGTTCACTCTGAGAAAATGACAAAAAAGAAGCCACGTATTGGTGCACTTCCAACGCTCAACATGCCAGAGAAAAGCCATATGAGTGTCAAGCCACTGACAAGACCACACCGCTCAGTTGTAAGAGAGATAGGGCAGAGGGGAACCTTCCTTTATCAAAACTTTCCAGCTTTCTGCAAGCGAGTTACAGGATTGAAAACCATTGAAGACTGGAATGTCAAAAAACTTTCTGATAGAGTAATTTTTAAGAAAGTGGTGGATCCTTTCCTTCTTCCAGAAATAGAGGTAGTAGTGGACGACAGCTTGGGCTTCACTGTCAAGTCTTATGGTTGCTATCTGCCTGAAGATCATCCAGTCTATGCTGAGCACAGACGCACAATTAGAGATGTAGCAATTTGGAAGCTACTTAAACAGCTTCAAGGATATTCTCTTTGTTGTGGTGTTGATGTTGTTGATGTGACAAGCCAAGTGTTTCACCATATTATTCCAATTGATGGTAACTCATTAGTTGATGACCAGGACCAGCAATTTCCACATAAAGGCTACTGGAGATCAAAGGGTTGCTGGTTAATGTGTCAGAAAGAAGAGTCTGTCTGCGCTTCATGTAATGATTACTTGGTGCGGGCAATAAAGTCAAATAAAGCCAAGGCAAGGCGTTCATCAAAGCCTGCACATGTAAAAGCTCCCGTTTCAAAAACTGATCCTGGAAGATTAAAGCTTACCTTGCAGCATCAGAGGCTGCGATGTGCAGAACTTGAGAGAGAACTTAAAGAAATGCGAAATGAATTAACAAAGACAAACATTGAAGTTGATCATGAATTAAGCAATGACTTTACCAGTATTATCAACAATGCTGATTCAGAAATATCTCCATTCATGAACTTATTTTGGCAGCAACAGAAAAAGTTATTTTCCAGTACCAGTACTGGTGTCCGATATCATCCAATGATAATCCGCTTTTGTCTGTCACTTGCTGCAAAGTCTCCCTCATGTTATGAGGAGCTCAGAAACAGCAAGGTATTGAAACTACCAAGTCAACGATGCCTGAAAGATTATAGAAATGCTATTCGACCCCAGAGAGGATTTCAGAAAGAAGTGCTGGAGGAGCTAACATCATTGACTGACTCGTATTTTGATGTACAAAGATATGTAGTCCTACTGTTCGATGAAATGAAGGTGATGTCAAATCTTGTCTTAGACAAAGTGACTGGGGAGTTGATTGGCTTTACAGATCTTGGTGACCCTGACTTGAATTTTGGGGTTCTAGAGAAGTCAAATGAAATTGCCTCACATGCTTTAGCATTCCTTCTTCGTGGAGTATGCACAGAGCTTAAATTTTGCCTGGCATATTTTGCTACAACAGGTGCTACTGCTGCACAGTTAATGCCATTGTTCTGGGAAGCAGTTTGTCACCTCGAAACAAGATGTAATTTGTGGGTTATTGCAACAACTTCAGATGGTGCTGCCCCAAACAGAAGGTTTTACCGGCTACATGCACAGCTTGATGGAGATGCAGATAAAAATGTATGCTACCGTACATTAAATCTGTATGCACCACATCGCTTCATCTACTTCTTTGCTGATGCACCACACTTGATCAAGACCACCAGAAACTGTTTGTTACATTCAGGTTCTGGCACTTGCACACGGTACATGTGGAATGATGGGCAACATGTTCTGTGGCAGCACATCACACAAATGTTTTTCCAGGATCTCGACAATGGCCTCAAATTACTTCCAAAGCTGACATCTGAGCATATCAACCTCAATTCTTATTCTGTCATGCGAGTGAATCTTGCGGCTCAAGTTCTTAGTGCATCAATGGCTGCAGTTCTTGAAACGTTTGGTCCACCAGAAGCAGCAGCAACTGCAAAGTTATGCAAAATGGTTGATGGATTCTTCGACTGTCTCAATGTTCGCAGTACAAAGGAACATAAAGTCAAACGAAAGCCGTTCATTGCTCCATACACAAGTGTTGATGATGAAAGGTATGCAGCTATCTTTGATATATATTATATATATCATATAAGATCTTATATGATATATATGCTATAAGATTTCTGTGTCAACCAAAGTCTTAATACAGTATAACACTTGTTATAAAATATATGTCAGTTGAATTGGATAATTTGATATTATGTTTTATCCCAAATATACTACTAGCAAGGTATTTTACATTGCTCCAGTGTACATGGATTTATACTGTATGTTGAATTGGCTGACACAGGATAAGATACTTCATCACAATTTTGCTACCACTTTTGTGAATTTTCTCCAATATCAGGGCTAGGTATCAACAAGATATCAAAAGGGCCACATATCAAAACTGTGAAGAAAAGCCATGACCCTCAGACCCAAAGCAAGCTACTGTACATACAGTATATACGGTCAAATTCACATAAGTCGGATCGCTTCGGACCAAGAAAAACTATCCGACTTACACGAAATCCAACTGATGTGAATTAATTTGAAGAGAAAACTGCGACTGGGGCTTTGAAGTATGTTCAATTTTGTCTGACTTCTGCGAATATCCAACTTATGCGAGTCCAGCTTACGTGAGTTTGACTATATATACATTGAGTAGTTAAGCCCTTTTGACTGTACAGGCCTTGCACACATCAACATCCCAAGAATTTATTAAGAATCCTCCAGAATTCCTCACATTCTGATAAGAATTACTGCAAGGTATGACACACTTGTAATCTCAAAGACCTTTCTCTAGAATTATTTAAGGGGCTGTGGGATGCTTAAGAATTCTTAAGCAGGAAACAGTATTAATGTATATAAGGCTTGTACTGTATGCTTGCAAACCAAACATTATTTGACAAAGATGTACAATAAATGATGTAGTACATAAGCATGCACTTATATATATTAATTATTTCAGGTTCCAGTGGTTGATTGAATTTTTGGAATATCTGAGGAAATGGAAGGAGAGCATTGATAACAGGCAAGGAAATTTCAGTCAAAATGCAAGAAGCAAGATGTTTTTATCTTGGCAAACCTACGAAGGATTCAAGATTGCAGTCTACTCAGTGATTGAGGTGACCAAATTTCTACTTGGAGAAGGGGTGGAATTTGTCCTCACAGAGCGTTTCTGCCAGGACACAGTTGAGGAGTACTTTGGAAATCAGCGAAAGCTTGGTAGACGGAGTGATAACCCAGATATCCGAATGTTTGGGTACAACAACAACACCATCAGAATCCAAAGAACAGTTTCGTGCCAAAGTGGAAACACCAGAGGTAGGAAGGACAAAAGACGGGCATGGGAACAGGTTACAGATGATCCAGTTCCAAGGCGAAGAAAGGTTAAATAAATACAGTACCAACATTTTGACAAAGTCTCAGGCAGAAATTTGGTGCAAAGTGATTGGGTGGAATGCCTAAAAATTTCCAAACTTTTTCAATGAAAGCCTAAGGATATTTGCCTTTCAGTGAAATTCATACTGTGGATTACGCAGTTACATTGCATTCTTTTGACCTACAAGGCAAATTGTTGCGACTGTGCCTAATTTGGACATTTCAAAAATATTTTATTGTTCACAAGTTCTAGTTGTGTGCAATTGGACTTCACTATTTTCATCATGATTTGACTGACAGGTCACAAAAGAAATATATAAGAAATGGTCAAAAAATTCCCCTTGCAATTCCCCACATATATTATTGTTGAAAGTCAAGATTACAGTTAAAAGATGCAGATTTTGATCCACCATTTAAATCTTCATGGATTATTAGTTAACATATATATGCATAAAACTCCCCCTAAGCTTGACCATTTGGCGACGAATAGAGAGATCTTTCAATTTTTTGGATGGAGCCATAATATAGTATTTCTATACATACGAAGGTATATGGTTTCTAATCATCATTTTGAATAATGGAATAAATTTGTCAAATCATAGTTGAGAATCAGCCCTTTCTCACTAAATATTTTACAGAAGCCGTCAGAAAAGCTGAAACACTATTTTAGTATGGGTTTTAGAGATTAATTGCAAAATGGGGACATCAAAGAATATTTGCCTGATAAACTATTAATATGATCTGTTTGCGGAGTCTATGCATTACATTAAGGGTTATCTATTTGGTAAAAGTCAGGATAAATGTATATCTGTACAGTATCCACATAATACATTACAGACCTTGTGCACATTAACTTGTAGTTTTCCTGCCTAAAAATTCTTAAGAATATTTTTAGTTTCTTAACAAGAATTCTTGTTAAAAAAACTCAAGAATTCTTATCAAAAAGTGAAGAACTCTTGAAAATTCTTAAGAATTGTGATAGAATTCTTGTCATGTTAATGTGGGAAAGGCCTATACTGTATATTAATGTAATATAGTCTTCAAATGACGAGTTTATTAAAACATGAGTTTTCTTACTTTCTAAAAATGAAATGTTCTGTTCTGTTACTCATGTATTTTTCTCTTGGCAACGTCTGTTGATGTCCTTCCGTAAAGATTTGGCCTTGCTAGCTTGTTTCACTTTTACTTTATGACGCTGGATTATATCTTTAGCAAAAGAGAATGAACGTACCCGAACATACAGACTAACCATTGAATTCAAGATATCTTTGTGTAAGTGACTATCTACTTTCAGTTGGGCTACTGATAGAATCAAATTGAAGTTTGCCAAAACATCGCAATCTTTTATTGCTGCATGTGCAATGCCATCAATGTCAACCCTTCGCATACCAGATTGAGATGTGAACTTCCTGAAGAAGAGTTCAGTTTTGAAGAAAACTTTTTGTGCATGCTCAGTAATATGCCATAGCCCACCACGATTTAAGCAGGAAATTAGTTTTTGTGAGCTGCTGGCATCAGTTTCCAATTTTCCTGCCTTAAGAACAGCCATGACCTGTTGGCTTTCAGTTGAACTTGCTGTGCTGTGCTTTTTGTGAAGCTTGTGAAGAACATAACCACCAACATACTGTAAACCAGCCTTTTCTCTTTCAGATAACATCACATCTGAGTTTGAAGCACTCTCTGTTGTGCATCCCTGACTCTTGCAATGTGTCAACATACAGTCTGCCACTTTGGTTGACAGTAATGTTGCTGCATGTTGAGAAAGGCCTTTAAAATAGGTTGTAGATTTTATACAGACCTTCCCATAGAATCTACCATAAAATTTCTCAGCATTTCCATTCTTAGCCAGTCCGCCATAAATTGCTTTCAAGTCAACAAATTCTGCAGACCCTTCCTCAAGTTCTATATGAGAGTGTGAGCTTAGCTCATTCCTCAGACTCATTGAAAATGCATCATTTTCAATAATTTTTGACACAGCAGTTTGCACTAGTTGGCCAAGAATGTCTGGAGTCAACTCGATTGGCTTACGTTGCTCCTCAGTTTCATCTCCGTTGTTTTGCTCTGGGTGTTTGGCAATAATGTGTCTTTGGAAGCCACCCTGAGTCTTGTATTTTTTCCCACATTCGTTACAAAGAATTTCTCGTGCTTGAACCTAAAAAAGTAAAATGTAATCTCTCATTAAATAAAAAAGAAGCAAAACATTTGCTGAGTTTATTCACATTTCTATGCAATTAGGCCCCTCTAGCAAGGGCCTAAAGGCTAAGCTCTCACGTTTCCTCCACACTATATACACGTAAAACAGCGGAAATAACGGGCTCATTTTGAATTATCTATACTTACATCATTAACTGCTGTGGTGAATTGATCATCTATAGCTTCGTCCTCTTCCAAAGCATCGAGGATTGCTTCGAAATCATCGCCGAAAAACATCAGGTCTTCCATATTGTTGTCCTGTTTGTGTTGATCGTGTGCACGGTCATGATCACGTGACGCGCTAGTTCAACATAAAAGAGCGCGCTATTGTTCTGCGCTTTGATGTTCGCCGGCTTTCATAACCAGTCCTCCCTCTATTAACTATGGTC
>REGM01000642.1:43327-53835 GCA_004194415.1 Aurelia aurita
GTCAAGTGGGGTGACTTTAATCAATGTTCATGTTTTTTCTTCATAATTCTGATCAGACATGAATAACATGTCATGTGAGAAGTTTGGATCAGACGTATGATATGCAAAAAGGAAACCATAATTTTTGGTGCTATTTTCCACTTCTTTTGCAGCCATAAACAAGTGATCAAAGTCACCCCTCAGAGCTTCACTTTGAGCAGCAGGTGAAAACTCACTGGGGATTTTTGGGTCAAAATTATTTTTTGAGACAAGCAGTTATAAAGTAAGGACATGAGCACTGGTGCTATTTTCCACTTCTTTTGCAGCCATAAACAAGTGATCAAAGTCACCCCTCAGAGCTTCACGTTGAGCAGCAGGTGAAAACTCACTGGGGATTTTTGGGTCAAAATTATTTTTTGAGACAAGCAGTTATAAAGTAAGGACATGAGCACTGTAGCCGTCTTCTTTCAAAATCCAATTTATTTTAGCTATATATGAATGAAGAAAGTCTGAATAAACGCCACGCGTACAGTATTTAGCACCCTTTTTAGGAAAGAATTTAAGTTTGAATCCGTCGTCCGAAGTTCAACTATCGTTTCCGGTGTGCAAAATGTAATAACGGAACTGCTTAATAATGACACGAGAAACTCAGAATCTCTCACAGCGTTTAAAAGAAAGTTAATTTCGACTATACGATCGTTAAAGAACGCTGTATGTGGTGTTTACGATATTGTTGGTATTAGACGCTTGACAAAACTTCGAATAGAATTTAGTCCTTTAAAATAATGCACAAAGATTTCGGCATAATTTTGACTGCCTCAGCCCAATTTGTGGATGTGGATATGTGCCATTGAAGATAACCAGCACTTTCTCCTGCATTGCCACATATTTAGTCCAATGCGTAGAGATCTCTTTGGTCAGCTCATTGATATTCCAAGCTTGGATATCACGAATTTGGATTCGAATGCCTTATGTTTTTATTTGGAACTTCACAATTAAATGTTGTGGCAAATCGAATAATTCTTGAATCCACAATAACATTTATTGAAAAAACGAATCGTTTTAATTGAATTGCACCGGGTGAGTAGGAGGGGTGCCGGCCGGTGTTTGCGAAGCTGTGCGATTGTTAAATTCCCAGCGCTTTTCGCGTACTGTGGCTCACTCTGTGGCGGGGATGCTGGCCTGCGTTTGAGGGTTTGTTCCGCCGGAGTCGGTGGGGTGGATTTTTGCATCTTGGTTGGCCTTTTTGCTGTGAGGTGGTAATTGGTGCGTTGAAATGGCTTGATTACTCGGGGTTGCTACTTTTGCCAGACGTCGGCCCGCATTTTTCGACTCAACCGGTATGTTATGTCATGTTATAACACCAAAGCAGCAGCCCATCTCCCTTTAGTGTGTGGTTGTTTCTGTTTTTTTTATATCTTGTTAAAGTTGAATTGTGAGTGCCAACCATGATGGGGACCAGATTACCAAGTGTCCTTCCCTGCTGTGGTTGGCACATAGTAATGTATTTATTTTGTCAATTGCTTTAATTTTTAGATGAATATAAAAAAAACAAGTAATCATATGAACCTTTATCATACGAGAGGTTTGGACCTCCTTTGGTGGATGGCCTCCCAAGCACCGGCTGGTTTAAAGTAAAAAAGGATCAAGTGATCAAAGTCACCTCCTGATCAAAGTCACCCCGTTTAACCTACCTCGATCTGAAGGAAACCCAATTAGTACTACCTTCAACTAAACGACTCCCAAAAACAAAAAGAGACAAATGATGTAACTAACATCTAGGACTTAATTTTTGGCATTCAACAATGATAAAGAAAATGTGAGGCTCCTTCTATACATTTGTCAGCCCATTTGCGACTTTTTTTAGATGCAAATTTTTGTAACGAGACCTCACAACCGTGACCTCGCAATGCACCGGGTGACCTAAAAAAGTGCAATTTTTAAAAATCATCAAAATTTGATTATATCACCTATCGTGAAAATGTTTTTATGTGCATTTGTGTTGAGGACCAAATTAATTTTACACATATTGCAACGTCTTGAAACTGTATTGAATTTGTGGGAATTTGTGCTTTTACAGGCTTGTTTTGATTGATTGTTTTGATTGACTGATTGTGATTGATTGATTGATTGATTGACTGATTGATACCCACCTTTCGTAATAATATCTCCATATGTGCTACTTCGGAGAAGTGATGATAAGATCATTTGAGTGTTTCGGTAGCCACATCCCCAACCTGCATCTCCAACACCACTTGCAAAATGGTCTGTTTCTAAACAAAGATTCACTGTGCGTATTCCACTCACACCACTGGCATAACTTGCTCGCAAGCAAGAGATGAGCCCTAGGAAGAAAAGATTTAATTCATAGTTGAAATATTGCCACCAGAAAACTTTTCGATTTATAGTCCGTTCAATTTTTTATATGTAAATTAGATCGTTTCTTTGCAATAAAAGTTTCCTAATTCTTTTTAACGAGTTTTTTTACAATATACTTATCCAGAGGGTCGATACAATGTGGGAGCATGGGATCTCCAATGAAATCTTTTCGATAGTTGTTAGGCCACAGGAAACTTTTCTTTCTTATAAAATTTCATTTTAGCACTCTTGAAAATTTTGTTCAAAGGTATAAAACCCAATACGTCAGTAGTTTTTGCACTGTCTTTTGCAATAAAAAATAAGAAAGATAATGAAGAATTTCCTTGAAATACACTATGATGAGTAGTCAAACGAATTTATTTTGAGCAAATTTTACCGCAGGACGTTTTTAAATTGAAATGGATGCTCCAAGGAAGTTGACACGCCTTCTCGGGCAGTGTACCTATCTAACGTTTGATATTAACGTTTATCTGTCCTTGCTTTGGAAAATGACTAACACGAAAACTAGTGACATATAGACACACCCAGTCTGATCTGAGTTACCCACAATACATGAACAGTTGAGCCACAAAATCGAAACATTTCAAGAGCCCTAAAGTTGTCTGTTCATAGAAACAAAGGAGTCTATTATGTGAGCAAAACAGCCTGTGGGCACGCCTATCTATTTTTGTGAGCCTGTTCAAGAGGCTATAAGTACAACAATGTGGCCCACTATATGTGGCTGCGAAATACCTCACCACAACTTTGTTTACTAAAAGTAGTTTGCATTGGAGAAAGGCCAATTTAGATATGAAAAGCTGTTATAGTTGGGGATACAAAGTGCTGCTCCTATTGTTCAACTCTTCGCTTTTCAGGGTTGTTGTGAGCGAATCAATGCTGGTGCTAAATAATGCATGCACATTGTTGCTCTTGTTGCTTCTCTTGCTGAAAAAGGTCGAGCTATTGCATGTTAAGACATTGAAAAGCCAAGTATTATGAACTTTCCGAGTAGGTAACTTCCACAAAAAATACTCCCTATGAGACACTTGAGCAAACTATATTACAGTATATATGTCTCATTCAATTCCTACCCTGACCATCCCCTCCCCCTGGCAGCCCAGGGGTCAGCAAAAATTGTTTGCACAAATTCCCAGGGGCCGGGCATTGAAAACATGCCATATTTTCCTCAGAAACTGTATAAAATGGAAGGTCCCAGTGTTGTCAAATACCCTGGGGCCGGGAAAAAATTTACTGTCAAATGCCCGGAGGCAGGGAATACTTTTTGAGCAAATGCCCTGGGGTGTTCTGGGGGGATGGTCAGGGTAGGGATTGAACGAGACATTAACAGCTAGTTAAAAATATATAAATATACCTTGAGTTTGTGACTCTTTACTGTCATGTCCAGACATCAGTGTCTCGTACATATCTGCTTTTCTTGCATAATATTCTCCAACACTCATTTTCATCTTTCCCACTTCTTGTTTCATTTTGCGATCATGTTGCTTTGGGTAACCAGTTTGATTTGGTAACATTCCATACATTTCCTGAGGACAAGACATAATCAATACTTCATTTTGAAGTTGTATACAAAGGACAATCAGGCATAGTTGGAGTAAAATAGGAGGCTGGGTATGACATAAACCAATTATCTCAGGTGAGGTCTTTATCAGCACAGGTGGGGACTCGTAAAAATTTGGACAGGGATGGTTGTGTTATTTTTTTTGGTTGAAATTAGGCCTTATGCTATTTTATTGGGTTCCTGAAATTTGGTGCAATGTTTTTTGGGTTTTGATAACTGTGCTGCTATTTTTTCATATCCGGGCATTGATTTGACTCATACATAACATCCTTGAGTTTTGAGAATTCTTCAGAATTTACAAAAATAATTGTAAGAACTCTCATGAAAGAAACCTGCTGAATTACAACGAAACATTAAAATGAACCAGTGGTGGACCACAGTACAACAACACAACACAACGCACAACACCATGAGGGCCTAAACGGATACAAATAGAAGCTGAACTGACAGAGAGAAGACATGAGAGAAATGTGACACAATTAACTGGCAAGTAAGATCAAAAATTTTAGCAAATCTACAATTTTTCTCCGCCACCTGTGGGTGGACACTTTGCAAAATATCAGAAGCAAAGCCATTGTTTCAGTTAAAAGGCATTGTTTATTTCCATTGTTGAAAAAAAAAGGTCTTTGTTTTACCAAAAATCGGGGAGCAACCACACCCCTTGCCCTCTAGTGTCTGCGACTGAAATGAACCTTACCTGTAGCTTCTTGAACTCTCCTTCTTCCTTCAGACGCTGCTGCTCTTTGCCAAGATCATGTGCCACAAGCCAGTCATCATGTAAATGAACATCAGTATCAAGAGCAGAATCCAATTCTTGTTGTGTAAGCTGAGCAAGAAGGCTGTCATTTAGGCATCCTTGCTGAGGCCCTTGCTGTTGATTCTGTTGCGAAACAATGCCACTAGAGGTTGATAATGGCTGACCGGTTGCTAGTGACATCAATTCTGCATCATCTTGATCCTCAAGCATATGTGCAAACATGTGGTCATCCCATTCTGATGAAAATACTGACAAAAAGAAAATGTCAACATTAGTGTAAATTTTACTAACATCCATATAACAAAGTAATAGGCACTTTTCCAAATATTGAGCCTAAAGTTATTGTTTATATAATTAAAAGCATTGTCTAATTCTATTGTAGTCAAAACAAAAGATCATGATAAATGTTCAATCTGACCATTGATTGGTGGCATCTTTTAGCACTTTCTTTACTTATTATTGTTGTTTCTGGCACTCTAAGCATTATATTGATACTCGGTCCTGCTCAGTATCGACGTAGATGATGATGTAGATGTACTATAGATGTTGTTGTTCTCACAAACATCAGGGGAATAGCATCCCCCAGTGTCCACCACTGCTATAAAAAGCTAGGAAAACAGAACTGTGTGTGTTCTGACATGCATTATTTACATCATATCATGCATAATGGACATTAGTTTTATCAGAGGTTGGTCTTTTCCATGCTTTTCAAAACCAAGTAATGTTAAATTTTAGGATACTCATCGACATTTATTTGAGAAATTGTGTATTACAAGTTACATAAGAATGGTTTTTGTGGATTTTCATTTGCAAAAACTTAAGTTTATCTGCAAACACTTCTGGCAACAAACTTCTGATCCATCTTGCAAGTGAATTTTGCAAATTTACATTTTATTCATGTATATATTTGTTCAATGATGTATTTATTCAATGATGTATTTACAAATTAATATAAAAATACAATCCGGCTTTGTGCGCATAACATGACAAGAATTCTCAAGAATTCATAAGAACTTTCAAGAATTCTTAACATTCTGGTGTTAATTCTTGAGTGGTAGGAATGACTGTAAATTATCAAAGAATAATATATTCTTATGAAATTAAGCATAATCTCAAGAATTCTTAAGAATCCTTCACAAGAAAACAGCGTTATTAATGTGCTAATGTGCACAAGACCTGTACTATATGAGGTGTAACCTGTTCAAAGCAGACACATATTTTTGTCCTGACAGATGGATTTCAATCAAATTTCTCTCTGCAAGGCATAATCATGTTTGTTAAAGTGGACATGATTAGTTGGTCTTAAGGATTTCAGCTTATAAACATTTTCTCCGTTAAAAAGTTGACTTTAGGTTTAAGTCACATGGAAGCTATTTACTGTTGTATATATATCTTTTGGTAGAACTGCTACTGTACATACCAATATCCTGACAATTTCCATATGAACAAATCCTCATATTTTCATTTTCCCAACCGGAGGCAGACTGAACAACAGTGGAAGTACCTAAAAAGAATTGAAACTGCTTTTAGAAACAAGTGCAACAAGTCACGTTGTTGACAGAAGAGGTCTGTGCACTCTAACCCAACAACAGAAACAATCAAAGTTAGCTATTAAAATCTGCCTCACATTAGATGTCACATGAGGTTTGCACAAACATAAAATTACTCCCATGCAAAACAATTGTTTCTTTTCCCCGTGATTTGCTCCTGATATCTATGTGAGACAGACTTTAGTCGAATATCCATTGTGTACCTGACTGAGCAGTGTCATATTTCTGTAATATGGATCTGTCTGTATTGGATTCCAATTTTTGTCTCATGAAAAAGTTTACCAATCTACAGAGTATATTTGAATGTTTTACCAGAAACAATGGGTGTGCACTTAAAAACAATTGAAAAAAGTAAGATTTGCATCTTTGCAGATTAAAGAGTGATCTTGTTGAAAATTGCCATATTACTCTGCAGACAGGCATTCTGAGCCGCATTTTTTCATCATTGTTGGGCACAGTACAGGCAATTTTTGGGATATTCTTTGTCCTTTTACTGTCAACATTTTCACAATTCAATACATTTCGACTGAAAGAAGAATGTACTTTTCCTGTGTGGAAGAGAGTGAAGGTGCAGTTGCAAATTTTAGCGTCAAGCGCTGGGATCGCGCGCAGACGTAGAGAAGACCTATTCAAGTCTGCAACCCCTTGTCATGACGCTCAAGAGGTGTTGGTGCGGTTCAAACCCTGTCCACATGACTGTTCTGGCTACAAAGTCAGTGGAGTACAACACAGCGCCACAACAACTTCCAGACTGCATCTCTTGCTGTGCGTGGGGAGATCTTCCCCACGCCACTTTGGTTAAAACAATAGAATCTATTGTTTATTTATTGTTCTCAAATGTGCACTTCCACGCTCAAGAAACAGCGAGTGCATCCTGGAACAACTTCAAGTTACCACACATCTTAAAGGGTCTTCAAGTTCACCTGTGTTGTTATAAGCTATCCTGCGATTCTTAGGTCACATAGAAACAGTTACAAGCACCTGATGGGTAAACAAACCAGTGAGTGGAAAGAAAAATATTTTCATGAACTTTTGATTTTGTACCTTGAGAAGTGCCAGGAACAGACACTTGACTTTCATGTCGGCCTTGAGCTGGAGAGGTTGGAATTGGTGCAAAGTGCTGCTCAACATGGTGTGAAATCTGGTCCTGATGAACAGAAATACCACAGACTGGGCATATACATGTCCGGAAGCCTGTTGCCATACTTAGATGATCCATTTTCTTGCGAAAATTTTGCTATCTGCGTCTTAAAGCAACGAGCTCTTGGAAGCTTGTACGCGACCTGTTTTGCCTCTCTTCTTGAATAGGCCTAAGGCGGCAAATGGCGCATAACTTTCTTGTTTAGGAAACTTTTTCAGTGTCTTCTTTATACTTCTTTATAGCATGGTATGCTTGATATTTCCAAAAAATTCTGTTTCCTTTCTTAGTAATGCACTGATGAGCTAGAAGCGAACAAAAAGCATAAGAGCATGAAATACCCGCAGCTACTTGCACATGTACCCGCCGCCATTAATGAATTTGACAACAAAATTGGAATGTGAGAATGGGCATAATTTACACACACAAAGAGTTTTGTTTGTGAATAGCCAATCAGAGCCAATCAAAGTTATGGAGATTTTCTGACCGCCGTTTTGTGGTCCGAATTTTAGCCCTTTCAATTTCAAATCAAAATGGGGAAATTGGAACTAAAGTCGTGTCCTTGCATTGCCTATGTGCAACTGCGCAACACTAATTGGAACCATTTCAGTCAATCGTCAGACTCTTAGAGAAAAGGTTCAACTCCGTTCAAAAGTGGTTTGCTCCTTCAATTTTGAAAGATCTATTTCTCCAGCCTTTTTGACCATACAATACTAACCATAGTCGTTGTGCATGCCAAAAGGGGGGATTAGAAGGGGTTACGGGACGACAGGATACCGGGTGTCCCAAAATGATGTATCGGCGTTTGCCAAACTGTACGATAATGAATTCTTAGTTGATTTCAATGAATTACCATTCATTTTTGAAGCAAATCAGTCCTTACCGCGTCTTAGGGTTATGGGTTTTTTTCTTGGGAGTTGTTTTACACACGTTTTACAAGGGTGGGCATGTTGCAGTAAGGACAGTGGTCCTATGTATGTCCACATAACCGGTTTATTTCTCTCATACTATGTTAAAGTCTGTCCCTAAAATCAGGTTTATTTTCAACTCTATTCAATAATATCATTTTGCAACTAACTTGGACTGTTCATGTTCTTGGATGTTGTTCAATATTTGTTCTCAACATAGGGTTTTATCAAAGTATTATAAAAATGTATGTCCCCAAAGCTAGTCTTTTTAAGAGCGCAATTTGTACTGGTACGCTGCAAAATGGGTTGGTGCAGGGCCGTAGGCCGTAGGAAGCATCTTAAATTTGGAGGGGCACGGCACTTCAAGGGCACTTTTTTCACTAAGCTAAAGGGGCATTTCCTGAAACAAAAAGGGCACTTTTTGTTTATTGCAAAATCTTGGGTTGGTGAAATCGTTTTTCCAAGACGTACATAGGACCACCAAAAACACAGCACATGCCCACCCTTGCTTTTATGAACATGCTTCATAGAGGCCTAGTATAGCAATTTCGATGTCAGTTTGGCTACTTTCAGTTACAAAACAAAGACGGCGAACATAAACATTTTAACAAAGCTACCGGGTGTGCCAAAAAGAACTTCACACGTTTGAAGATTCGTTATAGAGAGAATACTTCAACCTCGTCCCCATGACAAAAGGCAGGGCCGTCGAGAGACGGCCGGGGCCCCAGGGGCGAAACCCCGAAGGGGCCCTCCCGTGCCAAAGGCGCGGGAAAATTTTTTTGACCACGCCCTTTTTTCCTTAGGCCACACCCCCCTATGCACTGTCAAAACACTGTTTTTAGATGGAAACGCCCTCCTATACTTTCCTGAAGGAAAATTGACAACAAAGAAAAAAAACATGCCTACTTCCTTGCGGGCCCCTAAGGGCCCCGGGCCCCCTGGTAACTACCCTGGCTACCCCCCCCTCTCGACGGTCCTGACAAAAGGCCCTGGGGACGAGGTTGAGAATACTTGATAAATTGGAATGAATCAAAGTTTCAGTGATAGCCGAAAGGCTGAAGTATTCTTTGTGATTTTTATGCTGTATTTCTGAGTATTGGAAATATAAGTAAATTTATGAAAATTTCCTTACTTCAAATGCGTGAAAAAGGGCCTAATTCGCTCGATAAGATTATAACGGATCTCCTCACTTAGAGGTCAATATTAAAATACATTTCATTTGATTTACCTCAAGGGTTAAAGGTGATCTGAAACGAAAATTTTTATTTGCAAAATGAAATGACAAACTGGGTTGATTAATGATGCCGTTTAAAGTTTTGTGATACTTCATTTTGTTTCGGAGATATTCGCTGTTTTGTGTCTTGAAATGATGACGTCATTTTGTTTGCATAAGAGTAGCAAAACCAGTGACATTGACTATGTATGCGATTAAGCCTGCTGCTGAAGTATGTTAGTGGGACGAAAATTGCCCAGAGATGTCACATATCTCATGAAAAGAAAGTCCAGTGCCAAAGCTTTGGTTTTCGGGATATTTTATAAGAAATGTTGTCAATATCAATTGTTTTCTTGCCTTTTTGCAAACAAAATGACGTCATCAGCTTCAATCATAAAATGGGGAATAATTCCAAAATAAAACATATTATGGAAAAACTGAAAACGGTGTTCTTGGTTTTCCAACAAGGCTATTAGCTTTCGCAAATAAAAAAATTGTTTCAGGTTACCTTTAAAGAGTGATCTTTTCAAAAGTATTAGATAATATACATTGCTGCTTTCATAAATATTCGATTCTTTTGAGTAAGAAGATTTTCTATAATTTGGATCCAGGGTTTTAGGCCTCTTTCCACGCATTTCGAAGAAAATATATTTTGTAAATAAGATTTTACCTATATTTCCAATCCTCAAAATATAAACATCACAATGATACTTTAAAGGGAATCTAAGCATATATCAGCCTTAGATAAAAATAGCCCTGCAAAGACAATGGACCGTGACACGTGCCGAACCATATTTGGGTAAATGATCTACGTCAGCAGGAAATACTGATGTCTGATAAGGGACCATTCATTATTTACAGAGGGGTTGGTACCGAAGAGAAATGGGTTGGGTAGAATAAATTTTCTGACATAAAAAGGTTGGATTAATGTTTTTCCCATCAACTTTTGAGTTGGGTAAGAAGATTTTTGGGACCAGAAAACATTTCTCTTCGGTACCAACCCCTCTGTAAATAATGAACGGTCAC
>REGM01000643.1:16629-41522 GCA_004194415.1 Aurelia aurita
GTATTTTCTCGCAGAGCTGTTGCTAAATTGCCCATTTTCAACGATTAATTTGCAAAGTAGATATAGTGAATATATAGATTTGTAAAGAGTAAGGATATAGCAACAGTTTCAAAGGCAATAAAGTTTATAAAGAGTGGAAAGAGGAAGATGAAACGAAGGAGAGAAACGGAATGGACAGAGAAGTGGTATTGAATGCTAATTCAATATGCCAACAAAATAACTTTGTTGATTCATAACGTTAATGTCAACCCTTGCCTTTGCTTTCAAAGGTATCTCCATATTGCACTCCTATCCTTCTTCGCCAGTGTTCTTACAAGTACGCGTAATATAGAAATAAAGAAACAGCACACAGATAAATACTGTAAAAGCCCTATTAAGACCCTCCCCGGGAGGCTTATTAATTTTCGAAGGCTACGGAGGGGGCGTTAAAGAGAGGGTTTATTAACAAAGTCAAGGCTAGCAATGATAGGTTTTGGGTCTTTTACTTTATATTTTCCAGAATCAACAAACTACTTTGCATGTAAAGCCCACAAATTCAACGTAGTGATGAACCCAAATCACACGGAGATTGCGATTTACATTATTTTGGTTCAATAAATGGAGGATATTTAGAAGCCTTTTTGTGTTCCATGTAAGAGTGGGGGAATTGATGGAGAAGACTTCATAGATATTCAAATTTTAGCTTCAAAGAAAAGGGCTTATTAGATAGGGGACGTAATAGAGAGGGGCTAGATAGAGCTTCTCTTTCCTTCTCTAACGAATGCGAAGCACGACGGCGGGCCGGCGCGGAGCCGCAGGTGACGCGCGGCAAGCCTAGTTATTATATAGACTTGCTCCAAGTCTATTCCGTGGTCTATGAGCGCTAAAAATAATCAACCTCGTCCACAGGGCCTTTTGTCATATTGGGACGGAGTTTTCGTCTCCCTCCCAATATGACAAAAGGCCCTGGGGGCGAGGTTGAAGAATAATAGTACAAAGACAATCGACCTTGATATAGCGCCGAACCATATATTTTGGTAAGGGTAACTGATCTCTGTTAACAGGAATACTGATATATGAAAGGCTAGAATTGGAAACAAATGGCTTGATCCACTTTTATATTGAGTGGCCGCTGTAAATAGGCTAAAGACAACGCCTACACACTCATTGTTTCTTCAGCTACACAATGAGACGGCACGTGCCAAAAATATAAAATGCAATAGGCTATATTTACCGTCTTGCCCCGGACCAGCTTTAAGCCTGGTTCACACTAGGTCGTTGAAGTCGCTGGAGTCGTTGAGGTCGCTGGATCAAGCGTCCCAAAAGACCCAAAAGCTGAATGTGAACGGCGAAAATAAACTCCGCAAAGACACTGATGACACCAACGATCCTTATGGCAGGCACAAACGACTGGAATTTGAATATAGATAAGGGCAAGTACACTGGTTTGATTTTCATCACCCAAAATAAGGCGTTTGGTATAGTTAGTCATGATATTCTACTGAAGAAGTTAGAAAAATACGGAATAAGTAGACTGGAGCTTGATTGGAAAGCAGTTCTGCAAGATCAATTCCACCTCCTCAAATATCAGCGATAAAAGTTGTGGTGTGCCCCAGGGCAAGGGCGCCGGAGGCACGGGGGCAGCGGGGGCAGCACGGGGGCAGCTAGTGCCCTTTCCACAAAACATTTCTCCAATATCCTTTTAAATTTCGAAACCCTTTACCCACTGGGTGGTGTTCAGTACTTCTCTTGATCCAATTCTCAGTAATTGCCGGCAAAAGTCGACGAATGTTACTATTAGGGCATACAACTAAGCAAATGCGATCGATATGCGAAAAGGAAAGGCCACTATATCAATGCCTCTTGTCGGATTTGAAGATGCTGGCAATAACGTAAGAATTTTCCCTGCATACAACTAAAACATTTAACCTTAAGCTGATAGACATATTCGCTGACAAAATATTAAGACATTACTAGTTGGGGCAGTGTTGTTCCTCGTGCTACATTAGATTTTCAGTGCTTAACAATGTTGCCCTAACATCGTTACAAAACCCTTCGCTGCTTCAACTTGCATTCGTTTTCGTCTTGATTTCGTGATAAGAAGAGTAATCGGGGCAATCGATGAGTGAATTTTTTATGGACCATATTTTTAGTTTTCGTTGGACAAGTTGCAACAATTTATCCCATGACAAGCTCAAGCAAACTGATAAGTTGCTTTACCAACTCAAGAAAAGATGCTTCAATTTTACTACATTGTATTTAAAAGTTTCCGCTCGCTTCGCTCGCAAGACTGAGCTACATTGATGGATTCTTAGCTTAAAGAAATTCTCCAAAGTCCCAATAACGGTCCTCGAGATTCGTTCAAAAACGAGGAGAAGTGGCTCGGTACAGGTAGGGTGCGTAAAGAACGTTTCCAAGAAATGCTGGAAATTGACTAGGAGAGTCATTCTAAACCAATGTAAAGGTTTGCATTTTAAATGTTCCCAGACGTACTCTCGCAGAATTTTCAAGGCTTCCATTTCAGGGTCAAGCAAACATTGGATTGTGAGAAGCGTTCTAAGACAAAGTATAAGGTTTTTGCTCAAAAAATTTCCCAAAGATGGTGATTCATAGAAAACTGTTACAAAATTGTCAAAGTTTCCAGTTGGTAAAGATGGGATGGAGATAGGGATTCTAAGCAAAAGAAAATAATGTTTAATCGAAAATTTTCCTGGGGATGCTAACTTTTAAAACAAATTTCACAGAATGGTAAAGAAGTCTATGTTCATACCGGTAAACATTTGATCGAGAGAAGCGTTTTAAGCCAAAGTAGAGGGTGTGTCCTCAAAAAATTTGCCTGGGGCCTTCTCCCCAAGACCTCCTCGTTTAACCCCCTCAGTTAATTTGTTCTGGCCACACCGCTGACACCTACAAATTGTATAAACAATACAGTGCACTTCTCGAAGAATTGCACAGAATTGCACATACGCACACACTAATTTTTCCTTGTGAATTTANCTAATTTTTACTTGTGAATTTAGATTCTTGCAGCGCTAAAACCCTAAGTTCACCCAGGCCCCAACTAATTTCCACTCTTCCACTGCTGTTTGTAACCATACCTATGATAAATAACATTTCTGAGAAGAATGCAATGTCTCAGTTCTCCCATTTTGTAGTGCCCCTTTTGAAGTGCCTGCCCCCGCCGCCTCGTTCTCCTTCCGGCGCCTCTGCCCCAGGGCTCCTGTCTTGGCCCACTTCTGTTCCTAATCTACATAAATGATCTACCATTTTGCCTAAAAACAAGAAACGTCACTATGTACGCCGATGATACTGCGATTTCGCATTCTTCAAAAGCCTTTCTGAACTTCAGGATGATTTAAACCGGGATCTTGTGAATTTATAGAACTGGCTTCATGGAAATAAATAATCTCTGAACGTGGTAAAAACACAGTCTTTGATAATAGGTTCCAGACCAAATATTAACAACATCTAAAACAGGCTGAAGCTACGCCCAGTTTCAAAATAGGCGATCAAACGATCAACATGATAACCGATACTAAGTATCTGGGAGTTCAAATTAACGACAAACTGCAATTGGATCGTCATAATTGAACAAGTTAAGGCAAAGGTACTACGAGCTCTCGGTATTGTTAAGCATGCCAAGAAATTTCTCCTGTCAGGTGATCTGCAGAAAGTATAGAGGAATTGTTGAGCCACATTTCAGTTATTGCTGCTCGGTTTGGAGTTGTTGTAGTGAAACCAAACTTAATTCTCTCCAACAGATCTAGAATAGAGCTGCCAGAATAACTACGAATAGTCATTATAATGCTTCTGCTATCCCTCTGCTCCAAAATCTTGGCTGGTCGTCAATTAAAAGATCTCATCCGAAGAGAAACAGCATCGCTGACCTATAAGTCACTGAATTCACTTGCTCCTCAATATTTATGAGAACTTGTTACTAAATGCTCAGAGCGGTAGTGATCGCAATCTTCGCTCTCTGAAACAAATTTGCAGATACCTCTGTTGAGAACATGTAGAGGTCAAACAGCTTTTTCTTACCTTGGAGCAAAACTATGGAATGAACTAAGCAGGAAAACTAAATTGGTACCCTCCCTGGCTACCTTTAAAAATCCATTTGAGACATACATTTTAATTTTCTATTTACTTTTGTTATGCTCAATCGTATAAGTTCACATCTAAATATTATATATATAAGGTTATATATAGATATTTTCTGCAAAGTATAACTAATCGATTTCTAAATCCCCAAATCACCACGAAAAAGTTTCCTCTTTGTCCATTCATGTCGAGTCTTTAGAAAATTTGGTCGGCGATTTTTTATCGTTTTCAGTGTTTTCGAGACTCGCTTATAGCTCCAGAAGAAAAAGAGTAAAATATTTACAAAAATTCTAGAATCTATTTCTGAATTTTAGCTAAAGATTAAGTTATAGTCTAGTATACGATTTATCGTGGCCAGTCAAATGTGGATAGTTTGTTTAGCGCATCCGGTACCGGTAGATTGATTTTAAAATGAGGGACTCTTTAACTTAGATTTTGATGCCGTGTTTTCTGTAATCTACCAGGCTATTTGCAAAGATACAGCTAATCAAACCCAAAATTCTGGCCTTCTTCAAAAACCAAAAAAAAAAAATTTCAAATTTCAATCATTTTCCCCATTTTCAGAATTAGGGATCTGTCTTTAATCTGAACTTTCCAAATAAAATCCTAAAATAGGGAATGAGCATAACATTGCAGGTAGTAAAGATTTGTAAAAAGTGCATGAAACCTGCAATAAAAGCGTTGCTTCAAAGGATGTCCAAAACTCCAAAAATCAAATAAAGATTGGCGTTAACCTTTTTTCGTTTTCTTTAACATCAATCTGCATACTCGGTATCACTTGATTAATGTCTAGACAAAGGCCTGGCTTTACAAGATTGGCTATGAAATGTTCACGAAGGCACTGGAGATCTCCAATGATGAAAAACAACAAACATTTAAGGAACCTTCTAAGAAACTGCTAAGAAACTTGTCAACTTATTTTTCAGGTAGAGACAGCGATGGTATGTGATACACAACAATCCAGTGTCTGTGGCGATAAATGCAAGTGTATCCCTACCTGTGGAGAGCACAAATACCGATGTGACTGCCATGTTCCAGGTACGTAGATGTATCCGTACATTATTATACATACAATTCCTATGACCTTTTATAAAATTGCGAGGCCGCGTTAAAGGACAAATCTGGAAAAATTATACTGTTATTAATAGTACGTCGTACATTTTCCCAGTATTTTTGGTCTTTTCTCTCTGAAAGAATCATCTTGCTCAAATGTCGGTTTACTTTAACGTCAATATTCAACCCAAACGAGGCTGATCCATTGTTCGGGGTTCCTGAAGTCATGATGTTTGATGTTGCCTCTAAATCGTGGCTAGCCTGCTTCTCGCGCAACTCTAGCAAATGGCGCTCCGAATTAGACTAACTACTTCAGTCCCAGTTTCTGCTACGTTAATTGAATTGGATGAGGGCACTACGCTGCAACTGGGACTGATGATCAAACCATCTGAAAATCCGGCCAAACGCGCCAGAGTGAAGGCTCGACCAATCAGATTTCAGTCTTCCAAACCATAGTTGTCTATGCCCAAACTGACCAATTGGAAATCAAGATTTCAACCTCGCTACCAGGACTGGTCTCCCTGTAGCATCCCGTCCTCAATGGCCGAAGATATCTGCGAGGATTGCTGTGGTGAAATCAGAAGTTCATTTTGGCTTTTAAAAGCAGGTTTTCAATGTCAAAGTGAAGGAATCTCCAAGCAATACATAGAAAAAGTACTCATCTTGGCACTGGTAGGGTTTGTTTTCTCTACAACCTTAATACAGCACGAATTTGAAGCGTTTTTGAATCGGTGAATTGGAATCGTGTTGAAATGACCTAAGCTCTTATTGGCACCCAGCATCAAAGCGAGGCTCATCAATTTCTGGCCGATTTTTCGAATAGTTTGATTATGAGTCGTAGTTGTAGCGATTATCAGTCCATCGAGGAGCGAAACTACGACGATTGCAATAAGTCTATCTCCTATTAGCATATGAATCAGATCTTTGAATCAAATCATCCAATTTCACGCTTATTAGCCAACGACATCGCCGTATTCCGATCACATGACCGAAAGAAACAATTTTTGAGAAAACTGTTCGAGTACCTTTACGGAGATAAAAATGGGAACAAAACTACTAGAGATAACAGAGCTGATTTACCACGAATCGATTCTACAGACCCCACTCCATATTTTTTCTTCTGCACTTGGTTAAAATCTCATCAGGGGTTCAAGTAGCCTGAGATCAGGCTCACCAAGTCAAAAAATTGAAACATTGAAAACTGCGGAGGAGAGGAGAGAGGAGAGATTTTTCGACTGTTTTCGATTTTTCCCTTTTTTGACTTTTTGACTTGGTGAGCCTGATCTCAGGCTAGGGTTCAAGTATTATTCGGGAACGCTACAAATAAGATATAGCTTCCAGAATTTCACATGTTACGTGAATTATATCACGGAATAACATAAAAATGTTTGTAATGGTAAGATTTCAAACTCGATGACAAGTCATGGCTATGTGCTACCAAGGAGGGTAAAGGGCCTACCTTCATCCACAGCAGAATCCCAATAATCGGCATTAAATCAATTACTTTCGCTGTACTAAGGCAGAGGATCTATTTACCAATATGATCAACACAAATACCATTTCTTCACATTTTTTTATCATTGTTAATTTGACAAAATGTGATCAAATTTCACAGTCTCTGCAGCGAACTCTCCAGTCCAAGTCTTGTTGTTGCAAACACCTGGGAAGAATTGCGTAAAGCAAAAGTTTGTGCAAGGCTCAGGTCTCCCATATGACACAGAGAATTGATACCTTTAAGAGTAGATTGCACACACATGAGGGCATTCTATCAGAGCAAAATAAACTGAAAACAAAACTTTTCACAAAAATAGCAAATCGCTTTGTCATATCGGAAAACTGCACCTTCTGTGTTAGGAAATCTCCGCTGCAATCTATTCTCAGAAGTGTGCAATCTATTCTCAAAGGTATCAATTCGAATTCGCTGCGTCATATGGGAGACTCGAGCCTCGCACAAACTTTTTTTGCGCAATTCTTCCCAGGTGTTTGCAGCAACTGCAGAAACTGTGAAATTTGATCACATTTTGTCAAAAGTAAAAATGATAAAACGACGGAAAGAAATGGTATTTGTGTTGATCATATTGGTAAATAGATCCTCTGCCTTAGTACAGCGAAAGTAATTGATTTAATGCCGATTATTGGGATTCTCTTGCTGATGAAGGTAGGCCCAGATTTCGAGCCTAAATACAGAAACCAACTTTTATTTCTTCATGTTTGGCGCTAAGCCTTTATCGGAGCTATGCATACGTATATATAAAAATCATTCGAGAATCTTTTTTGGGAATCACTTTTCAAGTTCAGTTCCCTGCAGGACCTTATTTTCCAATTTTAGTCAACTATATGTATCATTAGGCATATGCTATAACTAGCAATAACAATAGTCAAGAGTGTACTGCATACTGGGTTTACTCACAAACATTGTTGTCAAAATGTCTGCGATTGTGGTCAGTGGTCAATAGCAACTTGTGCATGCAATTACTTCATGTAACAATCCTCTAAAGTCCCAAAACTATGAAACTCCAAAAATAGTTATTGTTGCGAGGCAAATTGGTTGGTATGTTGCCCTTTAATTAAGTTAATTGACCATGCATATAATGCTGTTTTTCTATGCAACAATAAGATATGGTATCATTTGACCGCCACAATTGGGTCTGCAAAAATTGTTGAAAACAGACAAACAGACGGCCAAACGGAATCCAATGCGATTCGAAGGAGCAAGAATATTATGCTGCTTCGCGGCAATTATAATCATAACTAGCAATAACAATAGTCAGAGTGCTGCATACTGGGTTTATTCACAAAAATTGTTGTAAAAATGTTTACGATTGTAGTCAATAGCAACTTCTGAAGGCAATGGCTTCACGTAAGAATCCCCTGAAGTCCCAAAATCATGAAACTCCGAAATAGTTATTGTTGCGTGACAAATTGGTCGGCATATTGCCTTTTAACTAAGTCAATTGACCATGCATATTTGTCTTTGTCTTTGCTGTGCAACAATTAGACTGTTAAGATATTGAAATCATACTTTCCATACTGCGCATGAGCTAATCTCGTGACCGCAGTGATCTCATTCGACAGCCACAATTAGGTCTACAAAAATTGTTGCGAGAGCAACTCACTTTTTTTTACACCCTCTTTGAAATCACACAAAATCCACACACAAAACCACAAAAATCACACACGAAACCACAAAACTAATAAAAAATCACAAAAATTACCAAAAAATCACACACAAACCACAGGAAAAATCTCGTTATTTTAAAATCACACAAATCACGTACACTATTTTGAGATGAGATTTGCCCCTGGAATTGCTGAAAACAGACAGGTAAACCAAGGGCGCCTACCTTGTGTGAATTGGGTTTGTTCTAAGTTCTGTTTTCGTGACATAGAACACAGAGCAACTGCTGTATTGTACCCATTTTATCCGAACCGGAGGACATAAGATGACGTAAGATAATTTTGTGGTTTCAGATTCAGGTGTTTATGTAATACGATATATATCAACTGTTATAAGAGGTGACCACAGGGAACCAGACAGCGCGATTTTTGGTTGGTCAACACTGATAGACGTTAGAATTTGAAAATCATCACAAGGAAAGAAAATATCTTTCTAGTTATACACGGATCAACAGGACAACAATTGCTCCGTGTACTCTGTCACGAAAACAGGACTGCGATTATGATGCTTCGCAGAAATTATTATCATTATGACTAACAAGCTGTTTATTCTTTGAAGGCTTGTTACAAACATCGAGTGACTATGTTCACGGATCATGTGATGCAGCCTTGAAAGCGAATGGGGATACAGTAAAGAAGTACTTCATTCAACCGTCACTTCAACATGNAATTGCTCCGTGTACTATGTCACGAAAACAGGACTGCGATTATGATGCTTCGCAGAAATTATTATCATTATGACTAACAAGCTGTTTATTCTTTGAAGGCTTGTTACAAACATCGAGTGACTATGTTCACGGATCATGTGATGCAGCCTTGAAAGCGAATGGGGATACAGTAAAGAAGTACTTCATTCAACCGTCACTTCAACATGCTCCCATCAGTGTTAAATGCCAGAAATTCTACACAGGTGCTTACGCTGTTTTCAATCACAACAATGAGGCTCAAACGACAGTTACGGGATACCCGGATGGGCCTGGGGGCTACAAGTTTCAGTTCGTCTACCCTACGCCTATGGATACTATTGTGTTTGTCATCAACCAATCAAGTAGTTGCGTTCAGTATACAAAGGCTACTTGCTTGGGTGTTGCCTTTGTTGGATCTGGAGCATCATGGCTTAACGGCCGCGATGGTGGCAAGCTTAGCTTCTGGGGAGGAGGACCTTCTAATGGCACTGGCTGCGCATGCGGCATTACGAACAATTGCAAAAATCCAGCCAGAAGTTGTAATTGCGATTGGAACAATAACTATGGTAGCGAATGGGTCTCAGACTTGGGGGATGTCACTGTGAAAGAGGTTCTGCCTCTTACTGGTATCGGCATAGGAGATACCGGAACATCTAACGTTGAAGTCGTTAAATATACTGTTGGTCCATTGAGGTGCATAATTTGAGCATAAGCAATGTATGTATGTATGTATGTATGTATGTTTGCATGTATGTATGTATGTATCAATTTGCCACAAAAGTAATTTACAATGATTAAAAGAATAAAAAATAGATACAATACAATTTAATACATTGTTAATAAATACATGTTAAAACATCCTTAATTATAGTGGCAGGGATAGCATTAAAAGGTCGAGTTGATCTTATTTCCATAATGGTCCCCTTAGAGCTGGTTGCATAAACAGAAAAACTAAAAAAACTAAAATAGATGTGTATGTGCTTTAAGATAAAGTATAATTTAGCTCAACCCGATGATAATTCAGTGCCCTTCAACCCGCACGAGCCCTTCACGAACCCCGCACAAGTAGCAAAAATCTGTCTTCCAGGATTCATGCTCAATAAAGAAAAATCAACTCGTTGCTAAATGCAAACCGGGTGGGTAAAAAAAGTATAGACGTTTGAAAAGCCTGTAGGTCTCAAACCATTTGTCAGATTTCTATAAAGTGATAATACCCGTGTAGCTAACAAATCAACCTACAATCCCGGACAAAACTCAATAGGACGACCTTAAAATTGATGTCTTTTTCGAATAACTCAAAGAAACTTGTTTTATTCAAAATAACCCCCACCCCCCAACTCAATGTTGTTTAATCTGGTCAGCTTCTGGGGAGGAGGACCTTCTAATGGCACTGGCTGCGCATGCGGCATTGCGAAAAATTGCAGAAATCCCGCCAGAAGTTGTAATTGCGATTGGAACAATAACTTTGGTAGCGAATGGGTCACAGACTTGGGGGATGTCACTGCGAAAGAGGTTCTGCCTCTTACTGGTATTGGCATAGGAGATACCGGATCATCTAACGTTGAAGTAGTTAAATATACTGTTGGTGCATTGAGGTGCATAATTTGAGCATGAACAATGGATGTATGCAAATGCTCCATTTCTTTNATTCAAAATAACCCCCACCCCCCAACTCAATGTTGTTTAATCTGGCAGTGTCTGGTCACTGAGCACTCTGTTTCTAGGCTTTTCGGTTAAACAACATTGAAATGGGGGGAGGGGGAGAGGAAACCTCTCAGTAATGAGAATTTTGCCAGTTTGTCCTATGAGTTTTGTCCGGGATTGTCTTATAAAAAAGGAATATTTTGGGGGACAGGTATCTATCATTTAAGAGACGTAGTATCTCCAGGGTGACTGGAGATATGGAGATATATCTAAAAAAGTCTGTCTTGAAGTAGATGTCATGTGTAAAATCATTGTGTGTGTTGCTTTAGAGCGTTGGACCCATACAACTAAGGCACAATGCTATATCTATCGATTATGTGTGACTATGTCTTTGCAGGAAAGCTAATGAAAAGTGTCTCTAGTGCACAATTGCCATCATTCTAGGCTCGTTTCCGTAAGAAAATTTTTTAGCAAGTGTATGCGATTTATAATAAAGAACCTTTATTTTACGATCCATTCAAAAAAATAGATCGATTTCCGGACAGCTCGACTCTTCTGACGCGTCCTCCATAATTGCTCCATGTCTGCCAGATTAAGTGTTATATTTAGCGATTCTGAAACATTTAAATACAATCAAACGAGTCCCTGCTAACTAGTTTTAGAGAGCGATCAGAAAAGATGGCGGACGACTTCGAAAGCGGAGACGAAATGCACTATCGTACGGTTAGACGGACGTATCTTATAACGTACAGCCGGGCAAACTTGACGAAATTTCCGGGTAGACAATCTTTTGCTGATTGTGTTGTGCATGCCTTTGAGAGCGGTGCAAGTAAAGCAGCTGCTCAGCATTGGGCTTGTCTTTCAAGTCATCTGTTATCTTTCAAGTCAGTTTCTTTAGAAACTCCAACTTTGGTACACGGTTACTTGTTGGGGTTACTCATAGAATCACTGATGTTATTTTGTTTATTTTAGTGTTGGTTCCGTTTTGGTACAGACTTTCTTTTCTACCAGAGAGATTAGGCGATATTTTGATTTCAACAATTATTTTTGAACGGGTAACCCTATGTGTAACCCCTCAAAAGTTCTCCATTTGGTATAATACCCAGTGGATTATAATGGGTAACCTCGGGTAACCGTCTTCTTTTTAAAAAATATATGTATATATTTTTATAAAAAAGGACGGTTACCCGAGGTGTAAATATTCTTTATTTTTGGTGATAGAATAGTGTGACTGAAAGGGTTACCCGTGGGGTTACCCGTGGGGTTGTGTGTGAATATTCCAAAAAAACATTGATATTCATACCCAACAAATGTTTGCTTTTCTCGTACGTCAAGATATAGACTCAGTAGAAATATCTCCCCATATGTTTTGTTCCCGTGATCATTGTCGATAAGCATGACCTGCTAATTTTTTTCAGTATTCAGCAGCAGTTGAAGATAATTTTGAGAATTGATATTAACAAGATAAAATGATAAGAGAACTATAGATATCAAGTATTAGAATTTCTTTGCATATAGTTTAGTTCTTGCTTAACATAAATTCTACAATTTCCTAGGTATACGATGCAATTATGTTTTAGTTTTCAAGTGCGGTTGTGATATCATATTTTAATAGCTGAGCCGTTCTCCTTTCTTATCTACAATCTTTTTCAGGCGACCATTCATCGATGAAATAGGTCAGAGTCAACTTCTAGCATGGCTTGCTTCGCTTGGCTTGAATTTTGAGATGGGTCACCGTCCTGTATCCAACATCTAGAATTTTTCCCAGAATTTTTTATCATTTTTTCAAATTTTCTCCGCAAAAAAACCTGCAAAATACTCTCCGTCCATCTTCTGATAAGGTTCAGCACAAATGACTCCCTTTTCGTAACTTATAGCGACTACAAATTTGACATAGTTGCCCCCTGTGCCACATGCACTTCCTTTTGATGTTTATCCTTGTAAGAGTCCTTCACTTGGTTTACGCCAAACTCTTCCTTTCGGGGCTTGTGCTTGGTCTTTAGGATTTCTTTTATAAACAAATCCTACTCCATCCAAATAAAAGGCAATTCCTGCACGCCAAACGTCCTCTTGATAATCTCGCATCATTAGCTTTGCAAAATCAACTCGTTTTCGTTTATCATTGTCGCTTAAGAGTCCCTTCTAGCGAGCTGGCAAATATCTATAACCGTTTCGGTTCTTCGGTTCAGAAATCTTCGAAACGTTCTGATGGATATATCCGTAATGTCCGCTCGATCCATCATTCTTCTCATTGTCCAATTTTGGTTTTCATGTCTTAATTTCTTGACAAGACGCAAAATTCTTCGCTTGTCCCACTCGGTAAGCTTTGATGGTCGGCCACCAATTCCTTTCCTCGAGCGACTTTTAAGGCTTCTTCGAGCCACGGATTACAACACGAAGCTTAGACAATCACACGTGTTATTGAGGTGATACAGTTTCTAGGCTTTTTAATGATAATTATTGACATCGAATTATTTTAAATATGGACATTACAACTAAATCAGCTTCTGAAGCCATCATTACAACCATGATAAACGACATACGTTATACAAAAAAGAAGAAATCAGACAAGAAGTGCATCGTTCACGAAGCGCCAAAGCAGGGCCTAAATAAGGCCGTTACAACATCGCTACTTGGCCAGATGGTTTTTAAAGGTGTTTTAGGTATAAAGAAGGGATCCTATTATGTGATAAGTGGCTCAGCATCCAACAAGAGATGCCAAGAAGGAGAGCAAGCTGACATAAGCTCATCTGCCACGAAGCCAGCTACATCATTTCTCGAACCAACTTCTTTATCGGCGTCCTCCACTCCTGAACGTCAACCAACGACATCCCATGCCGCTCAAGTTCCCTCCGCAGATTTTCTAACTACTCCTGACTTTGGCATATATCAAGCCTTTGCACAGCTGTCAAACAGTTTTGCAGAGTTGCATACATTAATTTCAAAGGAAAGGGAAATAAATCACCAACTTCAGTTGGAAAATCTGAATTTTAGGAGGAAACTTGGCTTGGATGGCGGGACTAATCAGACGAGAACTGAACTTTTTCAAAGTATAACAAAAGAGAAAGAACAAAAGGATCAATTGAATAATAGCATTGAAAACAAAAATGAAAAAGAATTGCCTATTGTATATGAAGACATCCTTGACAACAAAGAAACAACACAAATTCGAAAAAGTCAAAGGAAAAGAAATAAGATCCGTCAAAACAAAAGAGACGAACAACCACCCAATGATACAGTACAAAGTTACAATTCCTCCGAGGATGTTCTCACAGCAGATGCCTCTGTGGCGAGAAATCAACAGGGTAATAAAGGAAATAAATCAACTCCCCACGGTAATGGAAAAGAATGCAACCCTGCAATTGAAACAACGAATACAGCCAAGCAGAACAAAATAACTGTTATCATCGGAGATTCCATGTTAAAAAACATCGAGGGCTGGAAGCTGAAACGACGATGCAAGAGCNTACGCTCACTTCTCCTATTAGTTTTATACCTGATGAGAAGTTAAGCTCGAAACGTTGTATCTATTCATATTCTTCGTACAAGTCGTATTTTTATTGAAATTACTGTTATATTTATACAAACGACGTACAGCACGCTCAACAACATTGTTTTTCTTCATCTCATATGTTTGAATGTGTTTACTTTCTAACTATTGATTCGTCGTTTGACGTCATATTAATAGATCACCAATTCATTTTCTGCTAATCACGTGATAACAATAGAATAAATTGCAACAATTATGGCTCCTGCCCCAATTATGGCCCATAGCTAAGTCAAAACAAGCAATATACAAATGCTTTTATATTCTGTGATAAAGACAATCCCGGACAAAACTCAATAGGACGACCTTAGAATTGATGTCTTTTTCGAATAACTCTCAAAGAAACTTGTTTTAATCAAAATAACCCCCACCCTCCAACTCAATGTTGTTTAATCTGGCAGTGTCTGGTCTTTGTTTAATCTGGCAGTGTTAGCTTTTCGGTCTAACAACCTTGAAATGGGGGGAGGGGGAGAGGAAACCTCTCAGTAATGAGAATTTTGCCAGTTTGTCCTATGAGTTTTGTCCGGGATTGTAGATAAGAAAATTTAGTTAGTGAAAATTGATCATATCATTCTCAAATTACCAGCGATTTAGAAAAAGCATCACCTCAAAATTCTTTAAAACAGGCCTAAGACCTTTGGTCGAATTTGCCAACAATCCAACCTCGTGATAAAGACAAAGCAAAGCAAGGCTGAATGACAGTCCCAAGTGGATAAGATTATTATGATGGCTGTGGGGCTAAAATTCTAGCAAATTTAATCAAGAATTTTGGACTGTTTGAAGGATTTTGAGATGAAGAATTTTTATAAATTCACTTGTAATGTGAGAATGAAAAGATCAATTTTCACTAACTAAATTTTCTTATCTATGTTGATATGTTAGCTACGGAGCTATTGTCAGTTTATAGGAATCTAATAAATGGTTTGAGAGCTACAGGCTTCAAACATTTATACCTTTTTTAACTCACCCGGTAAAAATATTTCGTCCACACGAATCTGGTGACCGATTACGGAGCATTTTAGCCTGTTCACACAAAATCAAAATTATTGGCCTAGCTAGCTAGTATTATAATGATGAGCTATTGTTTGCTTTTGTTCCATTACATATGACATACACAATCTTTCGAATTGGATTCGAGACTAACCAAGGGCAGATAACTTTTCAATAGAGCCGAGCCGGATATTTACATTTGCACGTTAGCCAATCAGATATGACCATGACGTCACATAAACAAAAGAAAAGACGGGAGAAAGTACCTCTCGCGTTTGGCTCATCGTGTCAGTGACTATAAGGTAGATTCAGTAAAATTCATATTTTTCAACTCAGCATTGATATCTTTAAATCTTCCTCGTGGATCTTTTTAAAAGAACGCGTAAATCTGGGGAAAACGGCTTTTGAAGTAGGCCCATCATCTGGGATCTTCATCCTTACCAAATAAGCCCTCCAAAAACGAAGCAAAATCGAATCAGTGTCTTTCAGCTCTTCAAATATCATTGCAAATACACTAGGAAAGCCACAGCTGGCTCTTACACAGTACCGAGCTTTCATTACTCAGGCAGTGGCAACGCAAAACTTTGCATTTTTGACACGAGAACAACCTATTCGGGTAAAATCGTGCAAAAAAGGCAAAACGCGAACGATTTTCGCTTCGGTATTAATAATTGTGCATCTGAAGTATTTATAAAACTTTGATCTTTAATTTTGCTGTTCCCAATCCTCAGAAATATCCGGTGCAGTTCATGTCTTCAAAACAATGCAATTGGGTAGACGTAACTTAAATGCCTTTAACCTGTTTACTTCCTTTACTATGGATCCCTGCCCGTTATCAATCTCTCAAACGTTGTATTTTGAGCGTAACGAAAATATATTGCCATTAGTGCGAGAAAAGCTTTATGTATCTCCTATCCACTGAAAATTCATGTTTCGATATTCAAGAACAAACACAAGGCTTGGCTCATTACACCAAATAAATAAAGGGGCGAGATTTTGATACGAGGGGCGTTCAAGAAATTTCCAGATTTTAAAATTAAAAATAAGATAACTGAAATGTTTTGTCTACACCTTTTCAAACTACTCCCCAGCATTGTCTATGCACTTCTGCATGCATTAAAACCACTTCTGGAATAAGCTAGGCCATTCAGTTTGGCGTATACCCTCAAAGTGCTCCAAAAATGCCTCTATTGCAAGATCAGGGGTATCAAATCCTCACCCCACGAAGCTTATACTTAACAAAAGGGAACACAAAGAAGTCCCACGGAAACCGGTCAGGACAGGACTTTGTAGATTCTATTTTACCAGTTATTCAAAAAAGCTTACGAGCTTTCTAGGAAAGCAAAAGGATTTCTAGTGCATTTCAGGGATTAATCGCGACAACAAAAAAGGATTTTCGAAGAAAGTGTTTGAGATTTCTGGGGAGTGGGTTGCCCCTCGCTTTGGAGCATTGAAAATCTACGAAAGTCATGAGAATCTTTGATATCAAAATAGCCTAAAATTTAAGAAACTGGCAACCAACCCCGGCCAAAAGTTTCCTATAAAACAAAACGTGTAAGTCTCCATTTGCTTGAAGGTTATATTCCGAGAATTTTAGGCCTACAAAAATGAAGCGATTTAGCTTGGCAACAGATTTCTGCAGTTTGAATACTTTGCATGGGATTAAAACTAGAAGATGAATAATTATAATCAATATTACAGTGAGATAATTTCAAGGCTGAAATATCATTGTTCTAAGACAGGAAAACGCATTTTTTGATGGAATGGTCTAACGGAAAAATATTACATGGCATTTTCAGGAATTTCCCTTGAAAATGAAAATATTTTGCTAAAAACGTGCGAGATTTTAATGGAGTGATATCCCCCTCAAATCTAAATCGGTTTGAGGGAATTTTTCCCTTCAGCTTCTTTGAAAATAAGGGTCGCAATTGATTCGTTTTGGATTACATTTATCTTAGTTTTGTCTCTAGTTATTTGTATATATAATTATTTCGTAAATCTATAATGTATTGTGGAGGAAATCAATCTCATTTCGCTATTTCGTGATTTCGTTTCGTGATTTCGTGGTTTACAAACAGCCCAAGGTAGGCGCCCTTGTTCTACCGGGTGAGTCAGAAAAAACAATCCCCGTTAGGAAGGCCACTGCTCCCTAGATATCGAGGCAATAATATTGGTAATTATATTGTTTAATAGTGGACATGTTCAAATAAATTCTAAATTTTACCTGACTGAAATTGGCCACTGCGTTCTGAAATTATGAGGGATTTTTCCAAGAAAGCCCCTCCAAGAAACCTTCAAAAACGGCATAAAATAACGACCAAATTTCCGTCATATTTCTGCCTTAAAACAATGACTTCTACATGCTTTCGCAAATCTTATCCCTTTGGGAGGATTAAAGTGCTATCCCTGGGAACATAACAGCATTATTCTCGGAGCTTTTATCCTCCCAAGAGGATAACATTTGCTAAAAAGCATGTGCAAGTGTGCAAGTCATCAGTGGCGGACAGGCCCACCGGTTCACTGAAAAAGGGCCCCTTTTGCAAAAAAGCTAAATTTTTCTCTTTGATGTCCCCTTTCGAATAATGGACATCTCACTATACACGCCAAAGCTCTGGTATTGAGGTACAGTCAAATTTGAACTTTAAAGAATAATATTTCAACTTTGGAAGCACCAATATCAATAAAAATGGCACCTATGTTCAAGTTAACTTTTCAGGATTAACTTAAACGTTATTGCGACGTGATTGGAGCAAAATTGACATCGCTAGCCCTGATCAAACATGTTACCTTTCATTTAGGACACCCGGTACACCGCGTGCGCAAAAAAAAACTATCCACTTTTGACAGACCACGATAAATCGTTCACTGGACTATGATTTTGAGGATTTATGACTTAATCTTTGCTAAAATTCACAATTAGATTCAAGGATTTTTGTAAAATTTTTAGTCTTCTTTTTCTTGAGCTGTAATGGAGTTTTTTTTTAATTTTCAGTCTCGAGAACACTGAAAACGATAACAAAACATCGATCAAATTTTCAAAGACTCGACATGAATGGACAAAGAGAGAACTTTTCGTGGTGATTTGGGATTTAAAAATCGATTAGTTATAATCTGCAGCACGAGCCTTAGTTCAACGTTGGGAAAATGTAGCAGTGTATTCTTTTAATGAAGAAAATGATGTGGGATGCTATGTTATAAATAATCTGTTACAAAATGGTCAAAATTCTATTTAGCACTGGCAAACAAGAGATTTGTTGAAGTGCTCTAAGGCAAAATAGAAGGAGTGTCCTCGAAAGTTTTCCTGGGGGCTTTGCCCCCACACCCCCTCATTTTAGTACCTCCACTTAATTTGCACTAGCCATGCCGCTGGTTGCAACGAAATTTTCTCTTGATCACACCCTCATTGTTCAGGCCACACCCACTAGGGCCCCCTTAAGTCTTCCATGGCCGGTGAAAAATTCTGAGCCAGTCCGCCACTGCAAGTCATTGCTGTAAGGCAGAAATATTTGGAAAATTTGCTCGTGATTTGTGGCCTGTTTTGAAGGTTTCTTGAAGGGGCTTTCTCGAGAAAATCGCTGATAATTTCAGAACGGAGTGGCCGATTTCGGTCAGGTAATATTAAATTATATCTGAACATATCGACCATTAAATAATGTATTTGTCAACATTATTGTTTTGATGTCCAGGGAGCAGTGGCCTTTCGAAAGGGGATTGTTTTTTCTGACTCACCCGGTAAACAGGAAAAATAGCATGAATCACCCCACAAGTTCATTGGTGCAAGAACGTTTACGTATTACAGGTGAATGTCATTAATGTTTGAATGATTGTTATAGGTATTGAATACAGTTCTCCAATCATATTTTAGCGTTTAATTTTATTATATGATATTGAGCCAGAGAACCCGTAAAGGTTATATTGAGTATAACTGATTCAAAAGCCACACTAAAGTAGTGACAGATTCTTACTGAGTTCAGATCGAAATTACTAAGATTACAAATAAATCAGGATGAGAAAACTTCTTAACTTAATTTATGCAAGTTTTTTATCAACTTTGATTATCACTGTCACTGCAAACGAAATCTGCCCTTTGAATTCAAGGAAAGGGTTTTACGAAGACGTTGATTTTGACAGTGATGCAGCTGGGATTTCTTCACAAACTGTTATACTGGAGTACTTTTCAGCAGCCAGCGATCTTGCTTGCTCTCAGAAATGTTTTAGCAATGACCAATGTGCGTATAAGAAGTATCATGCATCAACTAAGAAATGTTGGTTAATGAAAAAGATTTCCTTGGCTGAGCATGAAGATAATACCATTGCAAAGAAAATCGTTGTAAGTACACTCATTGTTTATCAGAAACCGCTCATAAGAAACTGACTTAGCTTCTTCCAGAAACTTGAGAAACCCTACTGGAAGCAATCACAGATCAATTCATTTTTATTTTTTTTATTTTATTTTAAACATATTTACCCTGGGATACAATTCAGTTAAGTAATTAAGCAACTGCTTTCCAATTGTCCCAGCAACAAAACAAAAATAGCTAATAAACCTAAAGATACAAACCTATTTACACAAATTTCTTATAAAATAGCTACTAAATGTGAAAAAGAAAATAAAGATAATACTTTCGATACAGATCAGCTTTCCTTGAATATTCTCAATTCAAAGCCTTGAGTTTCGTTTTGAATGACTGAATCGAAGGGGCTAATTTCATTTCCGAGTTGAGTTTATTCCATGCATTGGCTCCAAGAAACGCAAATGATTTTTGGCCATAAGATGTTCTCATTTTTGGTACAGCAAGATTGCATTTGGTATTGCGTAAAACCCTGGTATGAACATCAGACAATCTGGAGAAAATGTTACCTAGGTTTTCAGGTGCAAGGTCATTTAAAGATTTATATACCATTGTACATGTTTCTCGATTGATCAGTTTATCAATTGACGGCCAGCCAAGCCGCTGCAATAGAGGAGCAGCTGGAGTGTCAAAAGGGCTACTTGTAACAATTCTAGCAGCTCTGTTCTGTAATTTCTGCAAGGTTTTCAATTTAGTTGCCCCGCAACATCCCCAAACAGAGCAACAATAACTGAAATGTGGTTGGACAATACTAAGATACATATTCCTTAATGTATCCTCTTGCACAAAGTGTTTTGCGTACTTCAAAAGTCCTATAGCTCTAGAGATCTTCTTCTGTGTACATTTTACAGTGCTCTTCCATTTTAGATTGTCATCGATCATAAGACCAAGATATTTAGTTTCCTTCACAAGATCGATATCATTACCATTTACTCGAAAATGAGGAATCGGTACCGTTGGTGTATCAATTTTCTTCAACTTTTGCGACGATCCTATTATCATGGCCTGTGTCTTGACAACATTCAAGGAAAGCTTGTTACCCTGTAACCATTTCTCAAGGCAGGCAAGTTCAGCATTGACAACAGCATCAATCTCTTCTATATTATCAGAAGAGAACGAAATTGCTGTATCATCCGCATACATTGTTGCTTTTGCCCTTTTTAATGCAAAAGGTAGGTCATTGATGTAAATCAAAAATAGAAGCGGTCCAAGGCAAGAACCTTGAGGTACCCCTATTTTGATTTCAGCAGGATCGGAGCTGACGCCGTTGACCTTGCAGAACTGCCTGCGATTATCTAAGTATGAGCTAAACCACTGGTGTTCAAGACCGTCAATTCCGTAATTACTCATCTTATTCAGAAGAATTGCCATCGCCTTTCTCATTGCCAATCTCCGAAGGTGATGAAAGTTCATCGTGCAGTGTGAACGACAAGGCGATGACCTTCATACTCATCGCTAAAAAGTAAAGCCACGAGAAAAGCGATGAATATCGATATTGATATTCATCGCTTTCACTTATCGCTTATGTAATGTTTGATTTAATCATGAAAAGCATGCCACTTTCAGATAACAGAGGTTTCTTTGTTTAAGTTTGAGATGGATGAATTTGTTTGAATGATGATGATAATGATGATGATAATGATGATGATGATAATGATGATGATGATGATGATGATGATGATGATGATGATGATGATGATGATGATGATGATGACAAAGCCTCATCGCCTGCGATCAGTGTTCATCGCGCATGAGTCGTTATGACAAAACTTGTGTGTTTGTTTTAGATTATGGCTACGCAGTACCTCTTGGGATGATGAGTGGCAGGATTATGTCGACACAACTTCTTGTCCCAACACTTCAACAGAATGCTGACATTGCTCGAAATTTCTACGCTGATGTTTGGGAGTCAGTCGGATGGAGACCTGATGATTCATATCTTTCATCGTGGGCGGTCTCTTTCAATTGCTCTTCTACCGTACCTGCTTACCAATTTCCGAAAGCTATCGTCACCAGCCTCCCTGTGTTTTTCCAGATTGATTTTTTGCGTATGAAGAGGCTGTTTTATTTGATGATCGGAGACGGTGTTCAAAGGCCTGTTCCTTCAAATGGACAATCCAATGGAACATTCATTGGGCGAGACTTTTTGCTGAGTTATAAAGATGTCGTTGGAAAGGTCGTCGTGTATGGAACAAATTCATTGTATGCTGCGGTATGTTTTGTTTGTCATCTTATTTTACTGGCTCTGACCGATATCCTATTCCCCCCTCCCCGTCTTTGTCTCCTTTGATTTACACTCCTTCGGGATTTATTATTTCCCTTATACACCTTTTTGACTTTTTTGGTACCCATTGTCACTTATTTTTATTCTGTGCCATTATTACTAACCCTCATAAGGACGATTCGGGCCCACCTCTACAAGCTGATGATGGATCTTAAAATGGATCCGAAACGTTCGTTTAAATAATTGTGATAAATAAAGCATAGGCGTCAAATCTTTAAAAAATATTGCATAAATGGTTGATTGATTGATTGATTGATTGCACGGTTGATTGATTGATTGATTGATTGCATAAATGGTTGATGCATCCTCTGTTTGATTTAATGGCTTGAAAGGAACTCCAGGTACTTTGCTATAATTGTATTGTGCGATTTTTGATATCTTGATTTTTGTTTGCTAATGCTAAACTATGCAATGTAGCATCCCAAGATTGCATAAGTTTAACCTTACATTTATACTGTATCGAATGATGAAACTTTCAAGTTTCTAAATATAGCACCAGCACCGTAACCATTCTTTTACACAGTGGTAAACAAAAATTGTATGCTTAAAATGAAGTTGTTGCAGATATTAATCTCAAATACGGTCCATATTATGCGTATACATCTATTTAATCATCTTCCATTCAATTTGAATAAAAAAATTATTGTTTAGTCCCTTATTTAGTTGTTATAATCATGATAGGCGTAATCATGATAATCATAACTTATTATCTTTTTTTTTTATATAAATTCAATATAAAATTTTACAAAGACGAATTACTTAAGACACTACTTACGAACTACTTTACAACACTACCAGGACGATACCCCGAGGAGCAAAAGATCATGACTACCCCAAGGCCATTACATAAAGAACATCCAACAAAGTTAAAACTAAATATAAACGATTTTAGTAATAATACATGAAAAATATTAAACTACATACAAATAGACATAGATACTACACACAATTAGAAATTAAAAATAACTACTGTACTAGAATCTGTCTGACATTAGATGTCAGGTCAGGGTTGCGACAGCTCAAAATAATGTGGCGAGCAAAACTCTTGGTTGTTTGGTCATGGATAATACGCCTGACATCTAATGTGATANTTAAACTACATACAAATAGACATAGATACTACACACAATTAGAAATTAAAAATAACTACTGTACTAGAATCTGTCTGACATTAGATGTCAGGTCAGGGTTGCGACAGCTCAAAATAATGTGGCGAGCAAAACTCTTGGTTGTTTTGGTCATGGATAATACGCCTGACATCTAATGTGAAACAAGATTTACAAACAAACAAATAGAAAATTTATGGGGCTTGGTGGTTGCATGGTATGAAACTGAAGCTACACATGATCTTAATCAATCGACCAGTTTTGTAGATAAAACGTATAGTCAGTTCGAGTATATTTCTATTAAGGTGGTTGTCTACCATTAGGTGATTTTGGAGAAATACTGGCTTTATTGGGAGATTTCTGTTAAATAATGAAAGAAACAATGAAAATTGCAGAGAAAATCAAGTTTTTTGTAATGCTACGCTTCATCAGTTTCGCATAAAATTAGCATAAATTAGCGAATATTGGAAATTTCAAATTAATTATACTCATTATCTCTAAGACTTATTGGCTCCAAATTTACAGAATATCTTCCATTTGGCTGGAATTAATGCATGAACAAAAAAAATTAGCAATATTCAATCATTATCTTTCTAATTATCATACATCTTAGAAATTAGCAAAATTTGTTTAACGTTAAAATAATTAGCATTCAAAATTATTGGGAAAGGTTTGAAATAACTGAATTATTTTTGGTTCATGCACTGCAAGGATACATACTTAGTACATCTTATCAATAACAGGCTTTTATCTCCCATAGTTTTTGAGCATAATTATCTTGAAAAAGTTAACTAGTGCAAAAAGTCAACTTTTGAGAAAACAAGTAAAACAAAAACAGAGTCAGTGACTAGGAAGTTTTAGAGAGCTGCACCACCTGCTGAGGGCTACTGAGTAAGACTCTGCACCCTCCAACTGTTTTTCATTGTCAATATAGCCTTTTCTTAATAGATTATAACTTCTTTCTTCTTCTCCCCCTTTTTTGATGCCTTTTTATCTGCGTTTTTTATGCCTTTCCATTCTTCTCAAAAAGGCAATCACGGCTGGTGATTGCGCAGTGAACATGTGGCTGCTGTGAAACGTTGAAGATGAACAAATATCATAATTGCATCCATAACCTTCCTATGGGGCTATGGAAACTTCCATGACCGTCCTGTTGTCAATTTCAATTTCCAGAGGAAATGATCATAACTGAGAGTTCAGAAAATTACAAACATGAACACAATAATGTTTTTGCAAAAACTCCGGCCATCACTGCCTTCATCAAATCAATGTCTTTGAGAATATTCATGCGCACGAAAAGAAGAAGCTTTCAAACTGCTTTCCAGGCTTGGGTTGCCTCAGATTATATCCCTGTAAGCTTTATCTCCCTTCGTACAAAGATTCTTTCACAAGGGTTTTCCAGTTGCACATTGTTTACTTTCGTTTTAGGCCCATCATCGATCTGTTTAGGCCATTTTTATCAGACATTTCTTAGTGCAAGTTTTACCCAACAACGTCTTGTTTAATGCCATCATTTCCTTGCTGTTCTTGCTCCCAATCATTTTTACACTTGATAAGATTGTAAAAAATGAACTGATGGTTGTTGAGCAAGCTTGAGAGCCTCAAAATTTGGGTGCAAACACCAAACCATTGCCAAGAAAAAGGTCATTAGAATGGTCTTGATCACCATATAATAAAAGGTGCGTTAGAATATCGTTTGGGAGATTGGTGTTTTGAACAAATGGTCGTAATAATTCATCAATTCCAGCGAGAAGATCTCGTCGTTGAACATCGAAAGAAGGGCAGAGCAACAAAAAGTGTTCCGTATCCTCAATACCATCGCTTGTTGGGTACATTGGGTTTACGGTATCTTTAAAATTATGCCTGAATTTGTGGAAGTTTAACTTGCTAAGACCAACCCTAAGTTGAGTAAGATAGGATAATCCTTTTGGATCGTGAATTCCAAAGACAGATTTTGCAGGGGGGCGGATTATTGAT
>REGM01000643.1:42877-53440 GCA_004194415.1 Aurelia aurita
CTTTCTAGTTTTTGGTCAGTGGATGTACGTAAATCAACATTTGTTGCACTATTTACAATGCCTAATTCTATTACTGCATCAAATATAATTGGGTGAGGTGATGCAACTTCAATTTTGTCTTTAGGACTCCCTGATTCAAGAGAATTCACCACAAGTCTTTTGCTTGACAGCCTTTCCTCCATGTACCCCTTGAAGAAGTAAATCAGGGGGTTGATGACAGAATTCAAATTTGACGCGTTTATGGTCCATCCATCTACCTTTCCACGATAAAGGGCAACGATCATTGGCACATTACAGGCCAAGAATGTCACTAGCACCATCCTACAGATGATGACAGTGGCCCTCTCTTTCTTTGCCACTAATTTCATCATTTTCGGATTACATTGGTAATCTTGCAGATCGAAGTGATGTGTAGATCGCATAAAAATAAGATGGAGCAACCACATGTAACAAATCAATACAACTGACACTCCAATCGCCATATAAGTAGCTAATATATATCCAACATCACGTGACGGAATGATACCTATGGTACTCTGATCTGTGTTACTTTGAACTGTGCTACTTTGACCTGTGCTACCTTGCACTTTGGCTTTCTGGATGAAATAATCAGCAAGAGTACAACTGTCAATAAATATTGCACTTAGAAACCAGGCAGCAAAGATCTGTCGGTACAAATGTTTACGATTCGTGTGCCATAAACGATGTTTCAATGGCAACTTAATCGCAAGGAGTCGCTCTACACCAATAACAAGAACTAGTTTCATTGATACTAAATAAAAGAACCCAAGGATACCATAGCTGACCCATACGTAGATCGAATCGACAGATTTCTTAACGAGAACACTTGACGTTGTTAGGTTTCCAATTGAACTTAGAAGATCAGCAATTGCCAGATGAAACAAAATCACTTCGAAATCAGTGGCCTTTTTCCATTTTCGTAAAATCAGGCGAATTTCAGTTGAGTTTAAAATGATTGCTGATATAGCAATTGTAAATGCTACAATCAGGAAAACCAAATTTGGAGCATTTACATTAACCGTGCTTGAGTTATTGCTCGATGTTGTAATGTTCGCCATTTGTAATGTACGTCTGTGAGACCCTTGGCTCTTCACCCCGAAAAATTGCTATTGTGACCTTTCACCTTCGTTCGAGTCTGGGATGCTTGACGAGAAGATACTTTTCTAATATGATGAAGATACTTGGACTGCTCTTGATGCACTGCTCGATTTTGTAATATTTGTTATTTCAAACAGCTAACTTTCAGAGTTTTTGAAACTGCTTCGAGGTAAAAATATTGCATCGCTCTTCCTGCATCAAAACAGTCTTGGTATTTCCCTTTGTGTTCTGTAAGAGCAAAAATTAGGAACGCAAATGACTGTTTTACAAATGAAAGAATAAAGAAACTGACGTTGTCTTTAGAGCGAACGTCTCATAGTATCTCATATAAAATACGGACCAGCATGGCCAAGGTATTTGCGGAGCCATGGATAAACTTCCTTCACCAAAATGATACCATGTAGCGATACCATATAACTTTAACCTCGTTCTTTGTTTTTATACCTTGTAGTCCCTTGAGCCTTATTCTATGCAGTACTGCAGTTTACTTATCTCTGGGGAACCTAACCGCTTGTATATCTCATGGGATAAGTAAATTCATGCAATCCAGCCTCATCATGATAGACAATAGACAATAAAAGACAGAATGACAGTCGCAATAGTACACGATTAACGCCATTGTCTTTATATACGGTCATTTTTCAGACACTCCAGATTCTATGTTCCAAATTCCTCTGTTTCAGGTTCAAGTTCCTGGTCCATATTTTCGAAAGAAAGCTCCTAGACATTATTACCATTGCGTGGTAATCAGTTTTATGAACACATTTGTCTCTCCATTCAATTTATAATGACATCAAATGACTTGAAAGACAAAGGATTAGACGAATCTTTTACGTACATTTCAAACGAATATCACCAAATGGCAGAGCAGTGACAAAGGTAAGTAATCAGGCCTAACTTCTCCAAATATACATGGTATGCAAGAAGGGAACAGATTGACGCAGGCAGGCAATGATGTAAACAGATGTAAACAGATGCGAGAGGGCCAGAATTTGATGACGAGACTATGAGAGGAGAAGCAGTCGAATGAGTTGGCTATGAAATCGTAGAATAAGAGGTAAATATCTGAAGTCATTGTGGAACAGACCTTTTTACTTTGCCAGATTTGAAGTTTGGAACGATCTGGTAAATCGTCAATATTGGAAGTTCATTTCATTTAAAAAGATTGCTGCATAGTACACGAGCATCATCTCATTTATTTACGATACAACGATAAAAAGGGAAAAAGAAAAAAGATCATACTAGTGCTAACAACTTAAGACTGTTCATGTAATACGAAAGCATTTTTAAGGAAAGTGGCAATCTCTTTCATCAGGACAAAGTTTTCATTTGACATCATAAATATAAATTTCTCGCGTAGTGCTAAATAAATAAATAAGTCTAAATAATTGAGATCGAATTTGATTTTTATCATTTGCCAGAGAGAATCGATGTCACGAATCTCGTTTCCTACTTGGTAAAAGGTCTATGATCACTCGGCTTAGCTTTCCGCAAACTCAAAACCGTCGAAACATAAACTGTAACCTGAACGATTCTAGAGGAAGTATAGACTGATTACATGAGTCTCCGTTTTCCGCATTGAATTGGATGATATAGGAATCACGTCGTCAGTCTAGAGGAAGTATACTGGAAGTATTTCAAACAGTATCGTTGTAAATTTTTAAGTGTTGTGTTTCCCAAATATGGTTGGGAAACGAAAAGTTGCCAGTGATAGGGCATGTGTTCTTAGATTCAAGAACGAAAGATTTTCATTGTAATATGTTAATTCTAAGAACGAGAAATTGCGCCAAAGACCCGAGGGGGGGGGGGGTTACTTGACTTTCATTAATACAGGGGTGTGCACTACAAGAAATAATTGTTTCATCCAGGTATAGAATTTTCCCCTCCAAATGATACCTGGCTTTAGAAAAAATCGGGGAAAAGTACACTCCAAAACGTAAAAATTACACTGAGCAACATTGAAATAACAACCCGTTCTAACAAAATTCCCCTTTATGTTTTCCATGATCCTTTGCGTTCCATGATAAATCGACCAATCAAATCAATCGAAATTCTTTCAGACGCAAAGGATCACGGTAAAATATTCCCTGATGCCATCTTTAGCGCAATTGTTTATTGTGATACATAATAACTTACATCGATGCTGTTCAAATTTTATGCTCAATGTTAATTTTAGATGCATGGATACCCGGGAATAGACGAAACAGTTACTTTCATAAATCAAATCTCTGAAGTATTCAGTTCTAAAATGTATAATCATGAATTTACGAACACTTGTAACTTTGGGACACATATTTTTGTTCTTTCCTTTGCTCCCATTTTATTCCCAGTCTCTTAGAAATCAACCATCTGTTTCAGCTTATCAAAATCAAATGCGAAGCTACTGGAGAAATGGAATAAAGAGGCATTCGAAAATCGAGCTGCTCGAAGATCACAAGTCTGAAGTGTCAGAGGTTGATTACGGACCACGGAATCACGGACCATGGAACTGCGGAACATGCCGAATAAATAAAGAAACCTCGCGGAGGAGAATATAATAAGAATACCACTAAATTCTAAAAAGTTGTTAGCGAGGAGCAGCGTCTCTTGGAATAATAAGGGAGAAGGTGTGAACAAAAGAAACAAGTTTCCAGGAAACCAGTTCAAAGGTAAAGGATCAGAGAGTGCAAAGGTCAAGGGTCACAGGGTTTAAAGATCAGTGACAGAAGAGTTCAAAGGTCAGGAGTCACAGAGTTCATACTTTTCTTCAATTCCTCTAAACAATGCCTCAGTTCAATGGGGTCGTATATAAAGTAGTTAAACCAACGATTGAATTCCTTGTTTTCTCATATCTCGCATCGGTTGCTGCGATTATTCTCAATATAATAGAGATACGCATGATAGTGAAAAAGTGGAAAAAGGCATCAGACTTTGAGATAGTCCTCTTGAATCTAGCTGGAGCAGATTTGCTGAGCGGTTTTGGATTTCTCGCAGCAACGGGGGTATCAACATGGAGTTATGTCGCTGGTATGCGCGAGGTAAAAATGATGACATTGATCGGAATAATTATCGTATTTTCCGTCTCATCTTCAGTAACATTTGTGATTGTGATAGCGAGGGAAAGATTAGCCGCTGTGAAGCATCCGTTGAGGCATCGACTATGGCATTCAAATCGAAGAAATCTATTTAAAGCTTGTCTGCTAACATGGATGTTTAATACTGCTGTTGTTGTTATTGCACTTATCACTGATAAACTCGTAACGGGGCCTATAGGATCTAAAAATTTGGCATATGCAATAGCAGGGTACATGACATTAGGTATCACTGTTGTGTTTGTTCTATACACCTGGCTAGGATATTTGATCATGCATCGATCAACAGACTTTCTTGCAGTGGATAAAACAGAACTTGCAGCGAATGTCAAAGAAATGAAGCGTGCGTTAAAGAAAGAACGTGCCACGATAGTCGTGTGTATCCTCGTGGTCGTGTTGTTTTTATTGTGTAATATTCCGTTCACCGTGGCAATTTATCAATTAAAATTGGAAGCGCCACAGATTGTACTCTTGAAAATGAATCCAAGTGTGAATGCAGTGATTTACTTTTTCAAAGGTCGTTTGGAGAAATTTTATGCCAAGAAAAAACTTAATGTTCGTTTTGAGGTGAAAACACCAGAAAGCAAAGCGAAAAATGCCAAAAATGGAACTATCCAAACAACTGTTGAAAATTTCAAGATTTGGCAAAGTTCAGAGACGAAAATGGGGGCGGAAATGGCGGCAAACAAGGAGGGAGATGGTATGAATGAAACTTTCCATAGGTCTGATACTTTGAAGATTGGTCAAGGATTACAGAAGGGAAGGGGGGCAAACAGGGGAGCGAATAATGCTAATAGTACGTTTCAAACAATGGCTGAGTCTTTGAGGATTGGTCAAAGATTAGCGACAGAGACGGGGGCAACTAGGGATGAAAGTGATGCTAATGGAACAGTTCAAAGAAGGGCTCTGTCTTTGAGGGCTGGTCAAAGATTAGAGACAGAACTGGGGGCAAATAGGGATGAAGGTGATGCTAATGGAACAGTTCAAACAAGGGCTGATGATATTTCGAGAGAATATTTCGATGAGGGTATTGTCAATAAGGCTTATGATACGGATAGTTTGAACATGGAGACAACAAGACTTTGATCATCGTCTGTCAAGGAATACTTGTACTGTACGAATAAGGAACACTGCACGATTGGTTGATGCATCTTTCGCTTGATTTAATGGCTTGAAAGGAACTTCAGGTACTTCGTTACAAGTCTTCATTGGCAATCTTTGATATCTTGAAAATTTTAAGAATTGCGCCAAAGAAATTTGAAAAAGATTATTTTTTTAATTTTTTTTTTAATGTTCTTTTTTTCAAATTTCTCCGGCTCTGGTACCCAGGGTACAGAGTTGCAGCGTCTTCTTTGTTTCAAACAGTTTTGCAGTTGTTGCATCATCAAATTGCTAAATCATGAACCAGAAAAGCTACAGATTTCAGCACAGGTGACATTCGTCTTGCAACACATAATCAACGAATTTTTTCAAAATGATTAATATATCAAATTAAAGCTGAAATTCTCCCGTTTCTTATGGTGTAATTTGATTCCGAGTTTGTTTGGTTTTGGAAGGGTGATTGATCCACGAAAAAGGGGAAATAATTTGAAAAAAGCGAATGCCACAGACGAATGTCACCTGTGCACCTTCCTCGTGGATCAACCACCCTTCCAAAACCAAACAAACTCCGAATCAAATTACACCATTAGAAACGGGAGAATTTCAGCTTTAATTTGATATATTAATTATTTTGAAAAAATTCGTTGATTATGTGTTGCAAGACTAAACATAGATATCTCAGAGGAACAAATAGGCAAGCTGACAAGCAAAGAATGGAAAAATATGATAGTAAATAGAATAACTTCGATAATACAAAAAGATATGAAGGAATGTAACAAAACAAAATTAAGATTACTAAAAAATAATTGCTTTGGGAAAAAAGAATACATTAATCATAAACATGCAGCAAACCTATTGTCTTTGAAACTAAACATGACTGACTTAAAAGCTAACTATAAGGGAAAACATGAAAATGCCTTATGCAGAAGGTGTGGAGCTCAAGAAGAAACCATTGAACACTTATTTCAGTGCCAAAACTTTAAAGAAAGATCTTTGAACACAAATGACTTACTGAAAAGTGACCCAACAAAACTCGGAAAGATTTTTAAAATGGTTGAGAGGTTTTTATCATAAATAGGAAAAAGAAAAACACCCACAAAAAAAACCTGTGTTACTGGTGCAATACCCACGTTTTGTAGCTTGTAACTGCTCCGGAATGGAGAATTGGTTGCTATTATTATTATTATTATTATTATGACGAATGTCACCTGTGCTTGTTGCGAGACGAATGTCACCTGTGCTACAGATTTCTGCTTACAGCCATATTATAGACCTTCATAAACTATGGTTTTCTTGAAGATTGCACCGTTTTCCCTGTATTAATTTAGGATTTACAACGATTTTAATTTTGTTCAAAGCTTTTCATGAATTCTTTCAATAAAAAGAAAACGCTGTAATTCTGAAAATTTTCAAGATATCAAAGATTGCCAATGAGCACTTATAACGAAGTACTTGAAGTTCCTTTCAGGCCACTAAATCAAACGAAAGATGCATCAACCAATCGTGGGGAATGTTTTTTAAGATTTCATTCCTATGATGTAATAAAGAGTACATGTTTTTCTTTTATAAGAAACTTGGATCACCCCATAGTACTAAAAGTTTCTTAATTTCACATCAAAATTTCAGCCTTTTAGATTTAGTGCTGAAAGTTTCTTTATGTGTTTCTTATTTCTGGATGCATGAATTAAGATATAGTATATACAACTCCAACGTATTCGTTTCTTGCCATACAGCACAATGTTTAACAAGAAAAAGAGTTGCATTGGACTCAAAACAAAAAATTATCGTGAATAAAGGTTCAACGACACTTTTGCCATGATTTTCTTTGATTTTGCTTTTAAGACTTTCTTAGCGCTTCTCAAACATAGTACTAGAGTTTCTTAAATTTTTGGCCATCCTAATACTAGTTTCTTATAAACCAGTTTCTTATATAAAAAAACGTGTATTTTTAACAAGGCTTATTATGTAGGAGATTTGCGGAAAATACTTTTATAAGCAACTTCAACAATACTTGAATGAAGCAATGATGTTCTATTCTTATGCTGTATAGTAAAGTTTAATGCATCGCTGTTATGTGTGATTCAGTTTCCGTTCAAAATTTGCTTGCGTCAGAGAACTTTGAATTTTCTTTTTGTGTACACTTTTCTTTATAAGAAACCGCTTATCAGGAACGGTAGGGTCAATTTTTTAAAGTAAAGCAACTACTCTACCTTAATTTGTAATTCATCTGTTCAACCACTGCAGTGTGGATCCATACTTTCTGCTTAGGCCAAATTTGATTTTCAGACAGTCTGAAATTGCAGCGTGCCCACAAAGGACCCTGGGTGACAATGGCTTTTTAGGATTTCTCCGAAAATTTAACTGAAGCAGGACAGTGCTAGCCTGCGTCACAGACCATAACCAGAGTATGGTCTGTGAGATGGACTCAATTTTGTTGTCCCAACGACTTCAGTATAAGAAAATTAAACAAACAAAGAGCTAGACAAGCCAATATCATTATTTCAATAACCATGGAATAACAGATTTCACAAGATATCTTCGAAACTGGGACAACAAAAGTGACTCCAGCGCACAGACCCTAACTCCTCCTCGTTATGGTCTGTGACGCAGGCTAGGACAGTGCCAGATTGCTATCAATTAGTTTATTAAAGGGGCTCCGTCGCCTATTTTTAGACAAAACGATGATTTTTGCAATTTTTTGAAAGGAAATATCAGACAGGATTTTCATATTTTTTTCCAAAATGAAAGCGCAGTTTTGAAGATAAATCATTGTACTTCACTGAGGAGCAAACCAAACATTCATATCTTCTACGATTGCTCGGATATAAGTGGATTTTTAACGGTCACTTTTTCGTGGCTTGGGTGAAGCCACCAAACAAATTGCAGAAAACAATGGACGAACAATGGATAATTGGCGACACGTGCGAGTTTGCAGATTTGTTGATGGTTTGGCGACGGAGCCCCTCTCAGGACCATTTGGTGAGCATTCACCAACAATCTAAAGGGTGTGGTCTCAAAAAATATTCCCAAGGGCAAGCCAACAGACCATCTTATTGCTTGCTTCACTCGCATCCAACCTGTCCACTTTCAAAATGCTCCGGGGTCAGCCTGGTTCCCAGTCGTCGATGTTGCGGAGGAGATCAACGCGTTTTTTTGTTAAGAAAAGGGGTTGAATTGTGGAGGAGACAGACTGCTCCGGGGTTATCTGTTTTTGTTATCTTTGATAAGATCGCTTCAAAACTCTAAGTATCCTGATTCCATTCCATGTTTCGATTGATGGTTCCGACTTTCACAGATTAGCAAACAACGTCAATGATCTTGAGAGGACTTCCTCCTCAAGCAGTCATGTATGACTCATTAGCCTAGCATTACATTCGAATTCGAACCCTTTGTTTGTTTTAATTCGATTTAACAAAATCCTGAGGATGTAAGCTTCATTGGTCTCTTTGTGATCTTCAATCTGCATCTTTACAATTCAGTCCATCAGTCATTTTGTAAATAACAAACATTATTCGCTCATAAAAAGCATATTAATACAGCTGTGACGATGTTTTGTAATGCTATTATTGCTATTTGGGCCTAAGCAACAGGCTGTTGTGGGCTGTTCACAAACAATTTGAGATGAGATGGAATGATTGCAAAACATTTCTGGATAAATGAACCTGTTTCCGCGTGCTTCTAGAGCAAGACTGGTTTCGACTGCAAGCCTTGATATTATTTCTGAGCACTTGTGAAAGAAAAATCTACATTCCGAAGGAAATAAGCAGAAGTAAAGAGTAACTCGAACGAGAAGAAAATTTGCCAAATTTTTTAACGAAGACATACGTATATTTCGTGAATTGGATTGCTGATACTTCCAGCGACTTTCCTGAATGAGAAACATCTCAATGCAGTTTTAAGAAAAAACAGACGAAGTACGCAACAGAATTGAAAGCGTTTACAAGCCACAGTGCGATGATACACCTGTAGACGATAGATGTCCGTGATTTTAACCCTTGACCTGTTGAGCTCTCACCTCACAGACTACACGTGTGTCATCCCAAGAAGCAAAAGCCGTTTGTGAAAATAACAACAGAAGGAAAATCCAACAGATCTGAAAAAATTTAGCAACCACAACAAAAACTCAATTTCTTGAAAAAGGGCAGTGGCACTTGAACCGTGATTTATAACATTTCACCTCTTGAACTCTGTCCTTTCGGATTCCAGTTGATCAAGTAACGGAAGGAGCACCTGACAAATCTGGAAGCATTGGCCAGCACCAACGAGTCTGCCTTTTGACATTTGATCTTTGCTACTCTGCCCTTTCGGACTCAACTTCATTGGAAGCATTTCCTCAGGCGACCGCCGCAAGTGACTACAGCCTACAGTAGTGACATTTGACTCCCTGAACTTCAACCTCTGGCTTTGAAACTCGATTACGAATGACGATGGCACCTTTAAACACAACAAATTCGACGAATCCAGTTCTTCATAATATAATGAAAATATCTTATATAGGATTAAGTATACAAAGTTGTATAGTCGTTGGTTTAAATATCATCGAACTACATTTGATCCGGCTCCGGTGGACCAATAAAAAGATCACGAATTTCGAGATAATTTTAATGAATTTAGCATTAGCGGATTTATTGGCGGGAGTTGGCATGTTAGCTATTGGTCTTTATGGAATGATTTCTGGGAAAACAGTGGGGGATCATATATTTTCAGCGGACTTAATTCTAGGAGTGGTATGCTCCATTTTTTACGTGGTAAGTTTTCATTTGAAACCCATGATTTTGATTATAGTATATTCTTTGTCACACCCCCAGTAATGATCACTTAAATAAAACTACAATTCAATTCAATTCAATTCATCTTTTTTTATAGAATACAGGGCTAAATGCTATTACAGGTATATATAAAAGATCTGTATTCTATACGACCAAAGTAAAGTTTCAAACCAGAAGAAGGTTGTCTCCTAGATAGGGGATTTTGCTTTACAAAAATTATTAAAGTGCTTCCCTCCCATTGGGTTTACAGTTGTCAAGACTTTACATTCGAGATTTTACAAAGCAACTGTAAACCCAGTGAGGGGGGGAGGGGGAGAATAAGTTCCAAATCTTTAAATTGGCGTAAAAAGGGGGGGGAAAATTTTATTTTTGTGGTGACCTATTTCTTTAAATCGAATGGTTTGAAAGAAACTTTAGCTACGTTGCTATAATTCTACCGTTGGACTTTTCAGAAATCTTGAATATTTTCGAAATTACAGTGTATTTCATATTTCAACTCATTC